>PVJI01006409.1:0-86789 GCA_004026765.1 Micronycteris hirsuta
TGAAAGATAACTGTCCCCTTCTCCCACCCATGTCCTGTTCCTACTTCCTAGATACCCATTTCTTAGGTATTCATGTATTCATCCAGGAAATTTGTACACATACCCACACATTTATGAGGATCTTCTGTATCCAAAATCTATTTCCTGAGCCCTTCTGTCTACTGAGTGTGGGCCACCAGGAAGCCGCACAGAGAGGAGGAAGATATGGTTCAGTTCTCTCACGAATGTGGACTCACGACTTGTCTCCCTGACTACGGCTTCTCCCTATTTCAATCCACCGCAAATATGCTTCCAGAGCCATTTTCCTAAAATACTGCTATCCTCATAATACTGCCCAGAGTCTACAGCGTTTCCTCAGTCTGTTTCTACGTTTCTCTGCCTAACTTTCAGAGCTTTTCTCATCTTGCTCCATTCGATCTATTCAAGTGTTCAGTATTATTATTCCGAATGTTCGCCTGCAGAAAGATCAATTTTATCTTCTTCTCCTGGGAATTGCTACCCTCCGTGCCATATCTGGGCATTTGTGCATGAGCTTCTCTTGAGTACCTTCTTGTCCATCTACCTTGGGAAATGCCCCCGTAGATTATGACTAGTTCTTGCATTGTGTAGGTGAGGAAATTGAACCTCAAGGGGACAAGTCATTTCCTACAAGCCACACGTCTATTTCCTGACAGAGATAAAACTAACTCTTAGCCTGGACCACTAGTCTTTGCTTTAAACCACATGCCTTAGATCCCAGAGAATGGTATCACTGGATACACCCAAGTCACCACAAGAAAAGAGTAGATTAAGTGTAGTGAAATGCATTACTTTATTAGGGGTGTTAATTATCACCCACGTGTGAGATAGAAATGGACTGATTACAGTCCATTTTGGAAGGCCAGGCCATGGCACCAGTGTATCCTTGAGTGGGGTGCTGGAGCTAAGCAAATTTGGCAAGTCCTTCTCTTCCTCTCCATCTGTAAAGTGGGGCTAATATTTGCTGTGCAAGCTGGAGCAAAGAGGGCAAAGCCTAAGACTTTTTTTGTCAGTTAGAAAGAATAACCTCTCATTTTGGAGTGTAGTGGCCCAGACGCCATTGCTTCTCCTCCATGTTACCAAATGGAAACTGTGAAGATTAATGATAAAATAAGTAAAGCGTTTGGTATAGCATGAACGAACAATCAATGATTTTAGCCCTGATGATTTGCCCAGCAGCCCAGTCCCCCCCAAACTGGAAATGTTTGAGAACAGGAACTCCTCTACTCACACCCGCTCACTTCTTTCACCACACAACCCCTCCCCGCCTCCAGCACGTGTCTCCCCACAGCGGCCCTAGGCCAGCTTCCCGAATGTCTGTCTGCCAGTGGCTTTATATTCCGTCTGCTCCCAAACACTCATCTCTGCTGATATACCTTTTCATTCCTTTACTCTCTAGCGCTGAACGGCTCTCAAAATAACTTCTCCCCTCTGTCACCACCATCTGGATACAATGCTCCATCTACCCTGATGCATCTAGACACCTGCAAGCCTTTCCTCCACTCCTAGCAGGGGACCTAGTGCCTCATTTGACGTTTCTCCATCTGGCCCAGTCTCTCACCTGCTAAGGTCAGAAGTCTGCATTTCAGGGTTGCATTATGACTTTCATGGACTTTAGGCACTTTAATCTTTGTGAACCCTTTCTTTCACAAAAACACACACACAAAAATTGGATTTTACAGCTGGGTAGGTGATGAAGACTAACTAATATAACCCAGGCTAGATTCGTTTATATATATATATATTTTTTTTTCATATTTAGTTATAGAGATATTCATATTTTATGAAATATGAATATATAGAGATTCATTATATATTATTAGTTATATATATTCATATTTTTCTGATTTTAAAAGAAATTAAAATACTTTTGTGGGTCCCTAAAGGTATAATGGGCCACAGGCACTGTGCCTAGTGGATAAATTGGCCCTGCGAGGTCAGGTGTTCTTAAGTCCAATTTTTGTCATAAACTTGAGACGTGACACAGAGAGGAGGAATTGAGGTAGTTAAAAAGAAGACTTAACCCTTTTGGTCTATCTATAGTGACTGATTTCTCATTTTAGTATCTGATGCCTCATTTCCACTTTTTCTCCCTATACCTGTCTTCTGCAGAGTGAACACTCAGCTTCCTTTAGGCCTAGCACTGGGGTGCATCACTTTAAGAAGGATGGACTTGTCAGAGCTTGGAGAGGCTGCAACCTTCCTCAGAATGAGCGAGGCGGGGCTGCTTCTGCTACGGGCCAAGGGCTTTGATGGTAAGATTCATGGTGGCCGCTGGCCTCACTTTATTTTACTGTTTCCAGGTGACAGTTGAGATAGGTGATTCATTGAGAGGATGCATTAGTTCTGGAGCCTAACTTATTTGCTTGAGGTGTAACCCACATCTATGAACCTCTGACTGAGCAACGAAGGAGCTCAGCGTGCCCAGGGAAGGGATGGAGAAAAGAGGAGGAGCACTGGGAGGTGGTCCAGGTGCAGGCCCTGCTCACTTGCCCCTACAACATGCTTTATCTTCCAGGAAGCACAATTATAATGCTGATATCTGCAGCAGGGATCCCAGATAAAGCCATTCTCAAAAACCTCTTGGTTGTCAGTGAATGCCATAGCAGAGTGAGGGACTGATGCTTAGACTGTAGATTGGGCTTGTTTACTGTGAAGAAGAAAGGAAAAGACTCTGGGGCGAGGCAGGAAAAATAAGGGCTGTCTCTGGCTATCCTCAGAATTTACTAATGTTGGAACTTTGCCCTCTGGATGTTTTCTAGGTCAGTAGGGTCACTCAGCCAAACACTAAACAAAAGATAATTGGGAGACTAACTTACCTTGATTAATAATTTCTTGGTAGTTACAGGCAAAAACAAAGGTTAATGAGGATTTAGCTTCAAGATAAAGGCTAAGTGCTCCATGAAAATCTCTAAATAAATATTTCCCCTCTCCCTTTCCATGTGCGGGCTGCATGGCCATCTTCTGAATGTCAGCTAATTGGGGATCTGGAGTCGGATTCATGGTGTAATCTAGCATCAAGCCACCTACATATCTTAATTCCAAAATTATTCAATAGCACAACATAAATACTGACTGAGAGTTGTTCTAGTGCTCCTCTTTAGTCAACATTAGGCTTTAATATGACCAATTAGAATTCAAGCCAGTTATGTAGAACATTATATTTCCATCACAGATCAGCTCTGGATCAGTTCCCAGTTTCCAGTCATTGAATTTCATTACTGTGATTGCATTTTAGAGTACTAATTATAATCCATCAAATCAAATATAATAACAGAACTATCCCTGAGGTCAGAACTGGTCATGCAGAAGCTTATCGCAGGTAGTGAGATAACAAAGGACAAGACCATCGTGATGTCAGGGAGAAAATCAAAATCGAGCCAAAGCACTAGAGATAATTGAATGATACATTTAGTAGACTCAGTCGGCACTCTAAATAATTACTTAAAATATAACAAGCACATAATTTTTAATTAATTTTTTGGCCAAATTATTCTTCCTCATAGAAATGCCCTGACAGCAAAAAGACAAGAGTCAGCAAAAGCTTTTCATCCCGCTGGGCTAGCAGACAATCCGGGAGGCTTCTCGAACTCAAGCCAAGTGAAATCAGTGTGGTAAGAGTATGAGGCAAGTAGTCTTGGGTTCAAATTCCCTGTGATGTCCTCTAGCTGTGTAAGTAGAGCAAATCACTTCTTACTAAGCCTCGTTTTTCTCTTCTGTCAAGCTGTGTAATACTTACTCTGCCTGCCTTCCTCCCTGAGGACCAAATGAGACCATACATGGGAAAAACGAAGAGCGCACTGGGGATATGCCCAGGAAAGAAAACTAGAATTACTGGGTGTCAGGGAGGAAGCATGTTTTTAGAGAGAAAGACAAAACGTCACCTCAAAGCAAAATGTAAATGATTTTTATATAAGGATAGGTAAATAATCTACTTAAAATGACTACAAAACTGAATATAGTATTACTCCAATTTTGATCCATATCCTAGAAAAAAGACTTGAAAGAAATGCTTCACATAGATAATAGATAGTAGTGGTTTCTTTTTGAGTTACTGTACAACACGGATGATTTTTTAAAAAATTTCTTCAAACATTTCTCTACTTTCAAGTTTTCTCCAGTAACACACGCTACTATTATATTGGGAAAGATATTTAATCATCTAAAAATACAAAATCATATAGACAAACCTCTGGAGTTTACAGATGAGAAAACTAAAGCCCATAGAAATGAGACTGTTCTTTATATCTTGTTACTAGGAAAACCAGGACTAAAATCCAGGTGTCCTGACTCAAATCCATTGCTGTCTCCATTGCCTTCTCTGCAGTTTTTTTAATGAATGCAAAGTATTATAAGTTGACCAAGTTCATTCATTTCATCCTCAAAAATATCCTTATCAGGGACCAGGCCTCAGAGAAGTAAGGATCTCCGAAAATTTTTCTCTCCCACTGTTTCCAGAGGTGATAAAAAAAAATTACTAATTAAGAGATAGGTGATTAACCCAATAGTTGAGAGAAACAATGGGGCAACCAAGCTAAGCACATGAGATAGAGGAAGCACGTTATAATGATGCAAGCGCTCTGATTTAGGAGGTAGGTGGTCTAATTTCTAGAGTCAGTATTCTAATGACTGCCACTAATTAGCTATGCAACTTTGGACAATTCTCTTAATCTCTTTTCTTTGGTTCTTTTCCTAAAAAAGAAAAAAGGAAGGAGGGAATCTCTGCCAGGTGATATTCATGTTTCTTTCAAGTGATAACAGTTGGTTTAAAATACAGTGTATTGACCTTAAACACACAAAAGGTATGCAAAATGGGTGCTTTTCATAAATAAGCCATTTTCTTAGAAATAACATAAAGCAAAATCCATTTTTGCAAAAAAAAAAAAGAGACCAAAAGAATAAATACAATGCAAACCCAGTATTTACAATGCAAATGACAAGTAGAAGCAAGCACAAAATCAGTCAAATGGCAATATAAAAATCCTCTGGCTCAGCAGTTTCAGTGGTGAATTGGTTGCAATCAGGGAAACAGGGAAGGGAGCACAGTGTTGTAGATGGTGATGGCAAAAATGTAGTGAGCAAAAAGTTCTTTGCAGAGACAAGTGTGATGGAAGGAGGGGTGAATGCTGCCCAAATTTCACCTGCTTCTTACACATTCTGTCCCCAGGGTTGTCCCTGATGAGAGCCCTGTCCTGCAGCCTGAGGCCTCCCTTGCTTTGGTGGTTCCTGTGTCAGGAGTGGTGGTGATGACAAAGTTGGGTGCAGCCGGGTTTCATTTGTGCCATGGGTTCAAATTTTCCCTCTTCTAGCCAAAAGTTCCCCTCTCCCCTTCCCCCTATCTACTCAAGGAGCTGTAACAGGGGACTTCTGTGAGCTTCTGCTAAAACTCACCTTGCTTTAAAAGTCTGTTTCTTATTCATCTTCCCTGGCTATTTGTTTAAGGTGGGTAAGAACCTGAGAAGATGGCTCAGGTATTTATAAGAGTTCTGGCTCATTTTACCAGAAAACTTTTCTTGGTTAATCACTTTGTGGAGGGCTGCTTTGCTTAGGGGTGGGTCGTGGGCATGAGGAGGCTGAAGAGAGAAAAGTAATGTAGCTGGAAAAGCGACACGAACCAGGTGTGCTGCATGACAACAGTAACCCACATTTCCTCTCCTCGACCTTCTCCCTCTAATTTTACCATGTAATTCTGTTGGAAGGCTTTCATTCCAAAATTAAAATTAAGCTCTAAAGAAATCCTGAAGGACAGACATGACCACTAACCTACATTTTCACTAAGTTGTGACCAGATCTAAGCGAGGTTCTTTGGAGGGGAGCGGGAAAGGGCCAGAGCACTGGGACAGCTGCCCAGGAGCTGGGGCTGTGGGTAGGAGGAAGTGCGGGGTTGGGGGAGTGGGTGGGGTTTGGGCAGGCAACCTCCGGGGGGTAGCAAAACGGTGCACGATGTTCCCAGCCTCTGCTTCAGCCTCTGCTTGCCAAAATGTTTCTTATTCCTACGGCGTCATTCTGTGGGTGTATTCAGGGTGATCTTTCATGATTTCATTGAATTTTGCAATTACTTATGTTGGTGATTTCAAGTCAACAAGCAGAATTTAAAGAAACAAGTTCAAACCTATCAGCATGAAAGTGTCTGATATATACTGTGTATAACCCATATATTTTTTTCTCTACAGAAACGAAGACATGCTGGATTCGTGACAGCAAGAGTGCTTATGTTGAGGCCGAGGTTAAAGGGAGGGGAGATGATGGCAGAATAATTGTTGAAACAACAGATGGCAAGGTAAAGGAATCATTTCTTAAATCTCAGGAATGACTAGGTTCTCCATTTAACCAAATAATTAATATTTTCTCTAATAGTTTAATTAAGAACCTGCAGTAGGAGATGCCACTAAGAACCTTAGGAAACCTCATTCATTTCTCAGGAGCTTCTCCACTTACTGTCAAAGATTTAATGACTAACACTGAGTAAATTCAGAGTAAACTGATTGCTGGTGGTAAAGATCATTGACTCTGGAACTCACAATGTTTTTCACTGCTGTCATCGACATTTCAAGTTTGTTTGTTTGTTTGTTTGTTTTTAAGGTTCCCCTGGAGTGAATAGTGACCTAAGGAACAATTAAGCAAATTGTGTTTATGAGATCAAGAAAGAGAGGCACGATTTGAATAAGAATAGCACTGTCAGAGAAGCCTAGAAATGTGGAAATTGTCAGTAATGTCAAATTTGAGGGAAAGAGATTAAGGGCTTAGAGAAATCCTTGCATTTCAGAGTTAGGTCACTTATGCCCTTTGAAAGAGAAGGTTAGGGCAAGCGCTGGGGCATAAGCGAGACTGTGTGGGGTCATAGAGGGAATATGTAGTAAGGCTGTAACTGTCCCAGCCCTCTCAACTCAATTATACTAGGCATCCAGACAAGAGGTGTGCCTCTTCTGAGCACAGTCTCCGAGACTACTGTCTTGTCAACAGTATTTACGGTGATTTACAAATATAATGTGGTTTATTTATAACTATGATTTTCAAAAGAAATCCTAGGACTAAGAGCATGAAAGCAATACGTTAGTGATGTAGAAAGAGGAGTCAAAAAGTGGTTTGTTTTGTCCTGTTTTTTCACCATAAAATGGAGGTCCCAGTCCCAAAGCTCCACTCTGGCCCTCCCTGGCCCCAGGCTTCCTCTTCCTGCTGTTCAAAGTGACTCCACTGCCAATCACTATTGGTCTTTGTAACATTAACAGAGGCAATGAAGCCAGTGGGCGTAGAGTGATACTTACGGAAGAACATTGGCTGTGCCCTACAGAAGAGAAGGAGTCCTGGTAATGTGAAGATGAAGAGACTAAAGAAAGGGGGATGACTGTTGGAATAATGTCAAAGAAGGCGGCGGGTGGAAATTGGATCAAGAATACAGAGAGTTTGAGAACTTTTGAATAAGAAGTTATTACCAACTTGGAATCAGCTGATGTCAACATGTATTAATCAAGGAAAAGGGCTATAGGAAATGGTGTTAGGAACTTCTGAGAGCAACTCTATGCAACTATTTGATAGTGGTGATATATCCATATTAATGAAGTGATCAATATTTATTTAATACCTACCATGCCCCTAGCATTGTGATATGTCCTTTAACAACTATAGAAGAAGACATCAAAATGCCTTCTTAAGGCTCTTATAAACTATCTGGGATATGGTCTAACATAGTCAATTATTAAAATATTATACAAGTTAACTCTTCCTGAAAGCAGCCAGAGGTGACCTATGAAAATAATTTGCTATTCACTTGACAAAGAAAACCCCATAAAATCATGGAAATCAAGAGGTTCAAATCTTTGTATTTAAGGGCACCCGTGAAACTGTCCAGGCCATCAAGAATATGCATATTCAAAAAGCCACCAAGTACCTGAAGGATGTCCCTTCTCGGAAGCCATGCACGCCATTTTGTCATTATAATGATGGAGTTAGTAGATGTGCCCAGGCCAAACAGTGCGGCTGGATTCAGGGCCAGTGGTCCCAAAAAGGGTGCTGAATTTTTGCTGGACAAACTTAAAAATGTAGAGAGTAACACTGAACTTAAGTATTTAGATGTAGATTCTCTGATCACTGAGCACATCCAGGATGTGGCACAGAACCTACAGAGCTCAGGGGCAGAGGCCCCCCCAACGTGAGCTCTCCTTGCCGCACTGAGATGGCCCTGCAGGAAAAGAGCAAGTTGTTCCTAAACTGCAAGATGCGGTCGCACAGAAGAAAAAGATATCCCAGAAAAGACTGAAGAAACAAAAATTATGGCCCAGGAGTAAATCCAGCATAAAAGAAACACTAACAAAAGTAAGATGATAGATAGATAGATAGATAGATAGATAGATAGATAGATAGATAGATAGAAGGATGATAGATGAGTTCATAATATCAAGATAGTACAGGTTGTATACATGGTAAAAGACTTTACAAAAACAAACTGAGGGAGATGGGGGAGGTCTGAGGATGAGAATACATCTTAAGCTAAGTCTGAGAGGATGAGTCTGCCTCCTTGGTTCCTTTTTCTAAACTTCTAGGATATGTCAAGCTGTCTTGAGGAGCCAAATGATACATACTATAATGTGGGCACTCAGAGGTGGCCCAGCTAGTGAGCAGATATGGGATCAGGGCACTGCAATTTAAGAAATTTTGATTCAACAAAAACACTTTTTTAAACTTCATCTTTGGGCGAGGAAAACACATGGGCAAGGGAGCAGCTCTTCCATGTCTTGCATCAAGGTTGGTGTAGCTTCTCCTGGCCGCACCCTGTAATAAGGCATCTTCTCGACTCTGAAAATTCTTGGCGATACATGGAAAAATAAATACACATAGATCAAATAGGGAAGTAAATCTTACATTTTTATCTTTGCAGAGTCTGAGTGTCGAGGAGGAGGAAGTTCAGCAGATGAATCCTCCACGGTTTGAAATGACTGAAGACACAGCTGCGCTGCCTCACCTCAGCGAGGCCGCTGTGCTGCACGCCCTGCGGAGGCGCTGTGACCGCGGGCTGATCTGTGTTGGTGCATAGGCTTCACAGCCGGCACTTCAGATCGGCGATGTCCCAGCCCTCTCTCTGGTGAAAAACACATCATCGTGTTTAAGCCTAGTCACATGGAGATAACCTTTGAGGAATGCCCACAGAAAGAGCCCTTATCTTAGCATTTCCCAGTTATATTTTGTCAGTATTAATATCCCTTCCCAGAAGTTGTCCTGCTAAAGTAAAGGCATGAGGCTTGGAACCTGATAGACCAGTGTCCTAAGCCAGCTCAGTCACTTAGATGTTAGGTTTCTTACCTTCCTGAAGTCACTTTTATGGTAGAGTGGGATAATGCCTGTCTCTCCAAGGGAGCTTGGAGAATTTAGTAAAAGAATATAGGTAAAGCTGGTAGTTCATGCCTACTACCTCATTTGTGCCCCCGCAAAATGGAATTTTTTTCCATCATCATTAAATTGGAGATGGTTGGTTGCTGAGATTTTTATTTACTCAGAACCTATTCAGCAGAAACAGCACTGAGCAGATTAGGATAAGATGATGGCATTTGGGACCCATTACTGTGGAAGCCTTGACATGCAGCCAGCCAGCTTGCTCCTTGGCTCTCTGATTTACTGTGTGACTGTACGTGTCCCTGGGATGCTATAACAAAATTACCACAAACTGGGAGGCTTAACACAACAGAAATTTATTCCGTTACGGTTCTAGGGGCCAGAGTCCAAAATCGAATCAGCAGAGTTACACTCCCGTGGAGCCTCTGGCGGGGAATCATTCCTTGCCTCTTTCAGGTTCTGGTGGCTATTGGCATTCCTCGTGGCTGGATCACTCCAGTCTCTGCCTCCCTCTTCAGGTGGCCTCCTCCTCTGTGGGTTTCCATTTAAGGCCCACCCAGATACCATCCTGAGATCCTTAATCTAATTACATCAGCGAAGATCCTTTTTCCAAATAAGGTCATATTTGCAGGTTCCGGGGATTAGGACAACAATCTATCTTTTGTGGTGACAAAGCAGCCATTACAGTGACTGAGTGACTCACAGGATCTGTTCCCCCTTGGGGCCTTCAACATCAGGTTCCTAACCTGGCTGAGGAAGATTCCCTTCTGGCCTCAAAGGCTTGCAGAATCTGCAGGCTGGCTATTAGGTAGCATCTTCTCCACCTGAAAGGTGTTTGTGCCAGACCTTGGAGTAGCTAGGTTCTCCCAGGGGAAGAGGTAATCCCAGGTCCCGTGGTTACTCTAACCTGGTTCTGTCTCTTCCTGTTAGAACTCCCTTCTCTGCAAAAATCCAAAAGCTCTCCCCTTCCAGTTCTTGTATAAATAAATATTTGAGCAAACGTTACCTGACCGTGAAAGAGCGGATAATCCTGAAAGTATTTCCAACCTGTTTTCTGAAATCTTTTTGGAACTTCCCTCAGACATATTCAGGCCTCTCGTGTGTGAGCATAAACCCTTATAAGTGCCTTCCAGTGTATCAGAGAAAAGCGGCGGCCGCCTACAAAGGGAAGAGGCGATCAGAGGGCCCCCTCACATCTTTGGTGCGGCCAATAACGCCTTTCGGGATATACTTCACAGTAAGTGACTGCCCTACAAAATGAAAGATAAAAATACCTGATCTACTTTTTCTGTGTCACTTGGAGGCACGTAGGCATTGTAAGCAGAGCATGGCCTTTACAGTTACCTAATCACTTGAAGCCTCTTTTTCCTTCTGGATAAAACGTGGGCAAAATAGGGCCTCCCTCCTAGGGTTCTGAGGACGATTAGCTCACACATCAAATTAAGTGAGATAATGCATCGCAGTGGTCAGCCCAGTGGCAGGCCCAGAGTACACCCCCCGTAGGTGGCCCCTTTGATTATACAAAATGCCTGCTAGAGTCTCTGGCGCAAAGAGGTTTTTCTGTAGCTATTATTACACCATGCTTCTTAAAAGGCTTAAAATGGCAAAAATGTCAACCATTTAGTCAGTTGCTATTTGTATTTGGAGCAAGAAAATAGGCCTAGAATTCATATGTTCTTACGGCTGGCATAGACAAGGGCAGGGGAAAAAATCAATTTTACTCTGTACAATTTAAATGTGTGTGTGTTTTTTTTTCCTAACTGTATATAGAGCAAATCCCTTTCCTTATTATCTGACTTCAAATTGCAACCAAGGAAATTTTGAATAAGTTTACGCCAATACATAGAAGCTCTGGCAGAAGGATGTTCTGACATTTTATTCTCTTTTGTAGATCAAGAGAATCAGTCTGTAGTCTTCACGTAAGTGTTTGCCTTATTTTTTCTTTTTGGCCAGCAGTGAGAGTTTCAGTGGAAACAGACATCTACATTTCACTAGGAGTAAAACACAAATTTGCTGTCTATGAATTGTTTGCTCTTTAAATGCAGACTATGTTCTGGGAAAGAATAAGGTACTCAGGAAATTGCTCCAGATATGGTGCCAGCCAGGCTGCCTCCATCATTTCAGGAGATCTTTTACAAACCACAATTCACAAGCTAGTTTTAATCATCTTCTTGATATAGAAGACTTTCCTGCCCAAATAATTTTCAAAGGTCACTGGACTGGCCAACTAGGCAGAGAGACTGAAAATCCAATGGGGATGACCATGGAGCAGATGATATATTATTGTAGCAGCCAGATTGGGGCAGGCCAAGGTACATTAAGTAGTAGGAACTAAAAGATGGTGAGGCTTGAATGGACAAGAAAGAGGGGTGAGGAGGAAGGAAGGAGAGCGTGCAATGACACAATGTGGATGTTACTTTCGGTGGGAAGAACATCTGGCCGGGCGAATGGTTAGCGTAGTGGCTGAGGGGATGGGCTGAGACTCAAGAGGCTGTGCAATGCTCGTCCCTGCTCTTCCTGTGCAATGATGATGCACCCGTGTACTGAGCTCTCCATTCGCTTCAGCCATGCCAATAAATAATAATAATAATAATAATAATAATAATAATAATAATAATAATAATAACAGCAGCATCTCAGAATCTTAGAGCTGAAAGGGCAGTTAGAGTTCAGCCCTTTGCAGCGAGGATAGGATACTTTCTGGAGTTCCACATGGGGAAAGGCAGGCCTTGATCCTTTGACATTTTGGGCAACGAGGCTGTAAGTTTACTGCTGTGTTCTCCTGACAGTACAAAGTTAACTGGTTCCCAAAGTAAAAGCGATGACTGAAGCCCAGCTGCCTGGTGAACTGATTGGTAGGCCCTCTTCTGAGGGAGATGGTTGGACCTGGCCTTGAGGTGGCTGCAATATATGAAAAACTTTTGAACAGCTTCTAGTGAGGAGACCTATCTCTAATTAGTAGGGGTACTCTTTAGTTTTTTGTTAACAGGACCACACGGCATAGGCTTCTTGTTTTTATAAATGTCTTTGATATTTCCGGATTTTTGTTAATGCTGTTTTTACAGCCTGAGCTGTCCTCCCCCTTCTCCCAACCAATGAAATATCTGCATCTCCTTCAAATCCCCTAAGTTCCACTTTTCCATAAATATTTCCCTTCTTACCTTAGGCTGTATAGTTGAAATGATTTAACTTTCATTGTATTTATAATCAGAACCAGTTAACTGTGCCATTGAATTTCCAATTGTAGAGGAGAATCTGGTGCAGGAAAGACTATGAACACCAAGTACATTACCCAGTATTTTGCCACCATCGCGACCATGGGACAATCAAGGGAAAAGCCAGTAAATGTTCACATACCTTGGTAAAAAGAGTGAGGTGGCCCTACCCACTGATCATGCGGGCTGTGCCCTGACCACCGATAGGGAAAAACGAGGGGGAAAGAACCACAGAACAATTAGAAAACTATAGAAGTCTTTTTTGCCCGTTTTTCCTTCACCTCTTGAGAGTCATCAACAGCTCCAAACCATTATTGGGTTATCCCCCAAGCATGAAATTATATAATTTGTTTCAGATCTGCTTCAAGGGGTGTTTACTGGCCAACTCTTTGTCAATTGGACCCTCTGAAAATTGGGCACTTAAGATCCAAACCACCTTTCCTAAAGGCTAGGGTCATCAGTGCCTTGAATGGCCACTTTCCATATTTCCGAATTCCTTTAGCTAGGGCGAACTGGTAATATGCACCAAATGGAAGTCTGCTTCCTTTACCACTAACCTCTGGATCAAATCTCAAACACCTGATGGATACAACCTCAACCTAATCACTTTCCAGGTTCTGAAAAACGTAACCATCTCTCTCTAGCCAATGATCTGTATCCTTGATGGTTTTCTAAATTTGCTTACTTTGTTTAGCTTCATAAACAGGTTGATGGGCTTCATAATAATTTGAGGATAACTAGACCATGAGAGTTAGTATACAAAACAAAATTAGATAATGCTGAGTGGAACTCAAATGAGTTCTTGAGCTGTTAGAGCTTCAGAACTTTCTATGTCTGACATTGTTATTTTGCTTTTAAAATTTAATCCTGGTTGTTTTCTGCTGTTTTTGCTAAGTAAGAAGTATATCAAAATAGTAATCTAGTCCAATTTTCAAACCATGAAAAGTTTCTTTTCCAATCACCAAATCCCTGAATTTTATTGACTTCCTTAAGGATCATTGAACTCTATTAGCTCTGACTTCATTTTTGCATGCATTTTAGGTTGTTTGGTATGCATTTGATCCTTATGATAATATAAAACACAATACGTAGCACATAACACTTTTACAAAAATCTTTGCTCATGTAGCCCTTTTACTTAAAGAACAGTATATCCATGATACCTTACAAGGGATATAGTATTTGTAAACCTAGAAATTCTTGAGCAACATATACTATATAATTCCCCCCATAAAATAGGTGTTTGAGGCCGAGTGAAAGACAAAAGCCATTGCAGTCTGGGTGCTGAGTGGTCACTCAGACTTGCTGTGTATAGGTGACCAGCCTTGGCCCACCAGGCTGAACACACATTCAAATTCAAGATCAATACCATCACAAGTCTTTGCTTGACATGGACTTCTAGATTACTTAGGAATGGTAGCAAAGAAAAATATAATTGAATAATGCCAAGAGTGTGCTGTATTACCTTAGGATAAAATTTCAGGTGTGAGGATAGTTGGGAAGAGAGTGAGATTAACAATGGGGGGAATATATGGAATGAAGTTTAAAAGTAGGCTATGGTATTTATTGTTTATTCTGAAAAATATCCATTTTCTTTTCCTACTCAGGCCAATACCAACCAAAAGAGAAGCATCTCAAATAAATGAGCTCCCACATATATTCATAGGGACATTTTATATTGTCAGTCTCTCACTCACTTATTTTTATGAGTTCCCTTTCCACAACAACATTTTATCACCAAATTTGGCAGCAGCTTATTTTTTTTTTAATCTTTACCCACATTCGTGGCTCACTGATTTTATAGAGAGAAGAGGGAGGGAGAAATGGAGGGAGAGAAACATCAATGTGAGAGAGAAACTCCCATTGTTGCCTTTCGTTTGCACCCAAACCGGGGACCGAACCTGCGACCCAGGCATGTGCCCTGACTGGGAATAGAACTCGTGACCCTTCAGTTCCCGGGACAACACTCAACCAACCAAGCCACACTGGTCAGGGTTGGAAGCAGCATTGACTGCTGGTTATCAGAGCAAGAATGGGGTTTGAGCTGGGGATGGAGGGCTTGCCACAGTACAGAGTTCTGCTAAAATCTTCATCAGTTGTACTTCTCTTACCTGTATCCCAGGGGACTTTAGAAGATCAAATCAAACAAGTGAATCCTATCTTAGAAGCATTTGGAAGTGCCAAAACCATGAGAAACGATAACTCCTCTCATTTCGTAAGTAACACAACTGAGCAGTATATGACTCTTTAATTTTTAAGCAAATGGTAAGATTTATGTCTGAGCACATAGGTATGGAGAAAATTTCTAGTACATCAAAGAAGATCTTTGATTGAAGTTTATAATGTTAGATTCCTCTAGAAATTTAACCAGTATTATCATTAAAACAGTTAAGACTGCATAAAAGTATATACCTGGAAGCTTCTACTATTTTGTCAATTTCAGGAAGAAAATATTTATTTTAATAGTTTCACATTTCTTTTCATTACCAGTAGTAAGGAAGCTTACCTAGCAAATTCTAATAATGTTTTATATTTTATCATATTTTGCAAATTTGAAAGTACTTTCTTCTTCACAGTTTCCTATACTTTTTATAACAAATCAATTTAATAAGTATTTTCTAATTCACTTACTACAATTATTATTTTTATTTCTGACTATGGCCACCTCAACCCCTGTATATTTTTCATTGGGGATTTTTGTTAATTAGGGGAAATATTTTTCAGTAGCTTTTGATAACTATAGCAGTCTCATAATAGAGGAAGGATTTGGATTTCCAACACTAATTTCACAAATCCATTTTATTGCAGGAATGCAATGTAATTTCATGTAATTTATAAGGAAATTTGCAGAAGCCTTCCTGTTTGAGTATCTGGGCATAATTAACTAACAGCCTCCTGCTAATTTAGCTAGTTCCCACCCAAGGCCTTAGATTTGCTTGCAATGTCTGGCTGCATAGCAGGTGCTAATACTGGGTCATAAAACAATTGTTAGATTTGGGATTTGTTAGAATGTAAAGGGATTTTCTGCTGAAATCTGAAAGAAAAAAAACTGGGGGAAGAAAAAAACAAGAGGGAAAGAAAGAGAGGGAGGGAAAAAAGGAAGGCAAAAAAGGACAAGGAAGAGAAAAGACTATCAAATGGAAAGAAAAATAAATAAGAGGAAAAGAAAGCAATGAAAAAGAACAAGAAAAAGTTTAGAAGGCTAGAAAGAAGTAAAGAAGAAAAATAAACAAAAATAGATTAATGCAAGGAAGGGGAAAAAAGGGAGAAGGGAAGAGAGAAAAAGGAGTTTAAAAATTTAAAAATCCAGGTCAAATATTTTCAATATTTCAAATATTTTAATATTATATATGCATGTACATACATGTGTATAAATGTGCATATACATATATGGGCATTATATACATATGTTGGGCTCCCATTATCCTACATTTGTTAACTCACTGGCTCAATCCCCCTCTGTGCAGCCGCTCTCCTTCCTCCCCAGGCACAGTCCTGCCCTGACTCCTTCCTTGCATGGGCAGACCCCTGCCTATGCCCAGCACCAGCCTCCCACCCTGCAGCTGCCACTGGCCTGCCTCCGTGGCCACACCTGGCATTCGGACACAGGCCGTCACCTCTGGGCAGCCTGTCTGACCCACTACATCCTGTCGTAGCTTTTTACTGAGAAGCAAGTGAGCCTCCTCTATTATTTTTCCCAAAGCGGTGTTTCAAAACAGATCACATCATTCTCTGCTTAAAACCTCCCATGTCTCCCAGAACACGTATACTGGAATGCTACTCCTTCCTGAGCCAGCAGGGTTCCCATGATATGGCGCCCAGTGCATGTCTACCTCTCAGACTTGATTCTATCGCCTACCTCCTTTTCTCTTTCTCAGCCAACTCCAGCACAACTGGCTTTTCTTTGGATTTCAAGACGCACCAAATGTTTCCACATTGGAGCACTGGCATTCGCTGCTTACACGTAGTATCTAGAAGTGTAGGGACCACATCTATTTTTCCAATATGGTATCGCCAGTGCCTAGCAGGTTTCCTGGATCACACTGATGCTCAATGGATGTTTTCTGAATAAATGAAAGAATATGCTAAGCAGATATAATTTCCCTCATTTTTTAGATAAGAACACTGGGGCCTGAAGAGATTTAGTAATGCACGCAAGACCACCCAGCAGATCTGAGACTAGGATCCAGGACCACTGCTGGTCCTGATGTTTGTCCCAGCTGCCTCCTGACACTGACTTGTATTAGCTCAGAACCATGTTACTTTTTTAAAAAAGCTTTCATGGGACTAGTCACTGTGTGAATAATGTGTATAATGAAGCCAATGCAACTGTTAGGCTTGTTTCAACAAGACGCTGTGTTCTGTGTCCACCTAGGGCAAATTCATCAGGATGCACTTTTGTGCCAGAGGCAAGCTGTCATCTGCCGACATCGACATCTGTAAGTGGCCATCACACTGTCTGATCGCTTTTCTTCTAGTGTTGCAAGAACACCTAAATAGGTGTCTTTTTCCATTTCTCATCATGCAGATTTGCTTGAAAAGTGTCAAGTGATTTTTCAGCAGCCTGGAGAGAGGAACTACCACATATTCTATCTGGAAAGAAAGAACTTCGTGGTAAATGCATTATTCTAGAGCTGAGTGAGGGTCGTTCTAAAACCAGAGACAGAAGTCAGATTACCAGAACTGGCAAAGTGCTATTTAATAACCTGTTAGCCTCTTTGCAACTCAGTTTATTCATCCCAAATCTTAGGGAATTGAACCAGTTATAGAACCTATGTTTTATAACTTTATATAGGTAGAGAATAAATGGTAACTTTTCTTTCAATTTTGTAATGTTTGGAGGTGCATAGGATGCCCAGCAAAGTTAAATGAATGTGTGTGTTTGTCTGCAAAAAGCATTAGATAATTTAAGGCCTTAAATAATCAGAACAACATGGGATTTATAGACAAGAGACAAGAGGTAGGAGATATCACCATGGTGTGCAGTGGTCAATGGGAGTTTTATAAAGAAAAGAAGATTTGGGTTGGGATACGGAGAATAGGGAGGAGATTTAATCAGAGCAATGATAGAAGTGAATTTCTGGAGGAACAGTGTACACAATGTCCGGGGTAAGGCGAGGCAAAATCAGGGAACAGAGAGACAGGATTAACTATGGAAAGGATTTGCTTAGAGGAATAGTAGGGATTTTATTCTGATGGTTTCTGAACTCAGCTTGTTGGGAGGGTGTGGGAGTGTGTGTGTGTGTGTGTGTGTGTGTGTGTGTGTGTGTGGTTGAGGTGGGATGGGGTAATAGGAGGTTGTCATTTGTTGAAGGCAATGACAATTAAGCTGGCATGACGGGCAGGGTGGAATGGAGGTAGAAATACTAGGAGAGAGTAATTGCAACAGTCTTGGTATGAGGTGACAAGACCGTTGTCTAAGGTTGTACCTGTGGGAATGGGAGCGGGGGGAGGGATGGATTCATGAAAGACCAGAAAGGTCTCGGCCACGACTGAGTGTAAGAAGGAGAGACAGTGATGAGTCAAAAATATCCCCAAGTTTTGTGATGTGACTGGGATAGAGGTAGTGCTGTGAACAGAAGGAGAAGAGCAACTTGTGTGGTAAAAGAATTAATTTTATGTATTCCTTCAACAAATACTGATTGGGAGACTAATGCGGGTGCACCGGGCACTACTTTTTACGTGTGGAAGACAGAAGTGAACAAGAAAGACAGGTTCCTGCCCTCGTGAGTTTACATTCTGTATGGAAGACAGGTAACAAACAAATAAATAAATGTAGAATTTCAGAGAATGGAAGGTCTACAAAGAAAAATAAAGGAGGGTGAGAGGATAGAGGAAACTGGGATTTGGTAGGACAGTGGGCAGTCCTATTTTAGATAGGATGGTCGGGCACAGACTCTCTGAGAAAGCAATATTTTTCCAGGTACTTGAATGAGGGAGGGAGCAAGTAGATTTTCAGTAATAAAGTTCCAGGGCGAGGGAACAATGAGTCCGAAGGCCCTGAGACAGAATGCATTTGTTTTATTCTGAGAACAGGAAGATGACCATTGCGGGTTGGGGAGAGGAGAGGGTGGTACAGTGTGAGGTAGGCGGGGGCCAGACCGCACGGTACCTTGCAGGCTAGGGCACAGACTTTACGTTTTATTTTAAGGGCCATGGGGAGTCATTGGAAGAGGAGAACGGCAGGCTGATTGGATTTCAGAGGTTGTATATGGTGTGAGCTATTGAGGACAGCAGTGGTCCCCCGGGGGTGGGGGTGGGATGAGATGGAAGGTCCAAGCGAGCAAAGTGAGGGGGAACGACGCCCCAGCCCGGCACGCTTAGATGACGTGTGCACACCTCTGGCAGTGCTTGGATTTCGTGGCCTTCAACTCCAAAGTGCCCGTACCAGGTGTGGAAAGCTCTGCAAACAGGACAACTGTTTTTGTCATGGATGTGATTAGTGATACAAAAGTAGCAGCTATTCTCCTTCCCACCTTCCTACCCCCTAAACCTGGAACAGATGTTTTGGGTCTTTCTTTGATCAGCAGTTGCAAATCTATTCATCCAGACATAAATTTCAATGCAGTGCAGGCCGCCTGACACATAGGGTCTGATGTGAGTACCAGGAGTGGCTGCAAGATTTTGTTTTTTGGAGTATCTCTATTTACTAATAGAACTGTCTGAAGACTGGGCTGCTGTGGAAAATCGGTTATTTTTTGAAGTGCATCATCTTTACACTCAAGGAATTAATAGGGGTGGCTTCAGACTAGCCAGGCTCAGGGTTTTGTGGCCCTTGGGAGCAGGCCCAACTACAAAAACACACACAGAGAAGTGGCCCGGGGCGGGGCGAGTGTGTGGTGGTTACAGTCGCCCTGAACTCATTATTTTGAGTCTTTGGGGGCTGCGGGCATGATTGCTGCACGAAGCCTGACATCTGCTGGTTCAAGTTAAGGATTGTCAGTTCACCTGTTTTCAACGCTAATTGTCCTTTGGGACATTTAAAAATTTGAAATTCTTTCTATTCATGTTTGCCAAAGGAAAGCTTCAGCATGTCCTGAGGATTGATACAAGAGGGCACATCTTAGCAATGTGAAGATTATGTCCAAAGTGCCCAAAATAGGAGCATTTGTGTAGTACAAAAGAATCAGGTACGGAAAAGTCACAGCAGAGGGGCTGGCCACCCACTGAAGAAGCCAAGGAAATGGGGTCATGAGGTACTGCACAGCCAGCCCCCTCCGAGTCTCTGTATGGCTTGGAACATCCCTTCTCTCCTTTCCATTCAGTTAAGGTCCAGGCATGTCTAAATCCACTTCCTCAATCACCGCGGATATGGCTCCTTGCAATCCTTTACATCTTAATGCTGTCTGTATAGCTTGGTCTTGCATATATCTTCCTTTTTCTCTTCTTTTCTTTGACTTCATTTCCTATCTATCTATAATATCCATTTTTGCTATTCCACTGGTGTGCAAACTTTAGGAGGAGAGCTCAGGAAGCATGTCCTTGCCTCTTGGAATCCTTGACACTGCCTAGTGTTCCATATTACTGGCAACCTGTCCAGAGGTGCACCTGATCCTGTCTACTGGTGGCCTGAATGTCTCTGGGGGATGAAGTTGTCACCGTCTGGACCTCCTATGCTGGAGCATGTTCAGTTGCACCCCTTTACCCACGAGGTCTCTCTTGAATTAGTCTATCTTTACCCCTTCCTCCCCACTGGTCGTTCGTGGGCCACGAGATGTGTTGGTTGTACACCCTGTGCACTGCAACTCCAGGGAATGCTGCTGCAGCTGCCGACTGTGGGGATGACTCTCTCTGGAGCTGGGCTGCGTGTAGTCTCTTCAGCTGTGTGTGCACATTGAGAAACAGGTGATGATGGGTGCTATGGCAGAGTGATAGCTATAGAACTTTATTTGCAATCTAAACTTTTTAGCCCAATGTCAGCTTTGCTCCTTTTCATAGTGAACACAGGTGAAGCTTGGAGAACATTCAGCCATGCAGAAAGTAAAATGCAATGTCAGGGTGAATGTAAAACAAAGCCTCGAATGATAAAACACTTACTTCCCACCCCTCCTGACAAGCTCCCCGTCCGTCCGTGCTCGTAGTCCAGTCAGCGGCCCTCTGTGTGGGTCCTTATTGGCTGGACAATCTCTCCAGTCCTTATAGTGTCTCACAAAAGTACATTGACTTTCTTTTTGTTTTTCGGTCTCTCAGGGCCATTTCTCTTGATAGAAATGAAATTAATTAAATAGAAGAATCCCTGTTTACATGACACTCATTTGAGATAACCTCTACCCTCAAGCCAGTTAAAATTCATTGCCCTTGAAAATAAAATTGTATAAGGCCCGGTGAAGACAGTGCTTTAAGCTAAAGGCCTTTCAAAGTTTCTCGAACATTCATGCGCTTAGTCTGCACATTCTTTGGAGCCTCCACTTCACGCTGAGTTAGTTACTTCACGGCCAGCAAGTGATTAGGCCAGTGCCAGCAGCCATACTTCTGGTTGTAAAGAAATAAACGAAAACTCCATTAGATGTGCTTAATGCTTTCTAGAAAGAATGCATGTGGAGGCAGGGAGGTGCCGAGGGAGAAGTGTGGATATTGCACTTGGGCCCACCATTCCACCTTACTACTGTAACCATAGAGCAGCTCAAACCGGTCCTCTCCTATTTAACGAGACCCGGAACCAAACTTCACACCACTCATGAGTAACACTTGTGCACCCTTAAACTGCCACCCCTTAAAATCCCACCCCAAATCCTGGATATCAAGACTCGAACACTCCCTCCTGTCTCCTTACTAGTCAACTTGCAAATAAAGCTCCTTTCGTTTCTTAAAAGCTGGTGCTATATTTTCGGCTTCTATTGTGAGTGAGGCAGCATGCCCATGCTTGGTAACAATTTTAGTAACCACGAAGGATTTGGTCCTTGTGACTGCCTGCTGGAGGCCCTGGAGCCCTCCAAGCACCCCCAGCCCCTCTCTGCCCCCCGCCATGGGGTGTGGGCCCTTGCCCGACTCTGTGGCCATCTAAACCAGTTTGTGTAGAGGTTTTTTACTGCTGGGTTTCTGCACCATACCACCAATGCCCTCCCCACACTTCCCCGCCCCCACCCCCCAATTCCACAAAGTGCTCCAGGCTCCTTCCTGCTATTTCTGAGAAAAGAAACAGCTCCTGGATAAAATTACTTTCCGGCGAGTGACCTCATTAAAATGTACTCGTGCCTAAATTATCTGAAAATCTCTTGAGGATTGCGGGTTCCAGTCCCGCTGTAGGGAGACAATGGGAAGAACGGTTACAACCGCTGAGGTCCTGAAAGGTCAGGTTTGAGTCCCAGGGTGTTGGATTTCTTTGGAAGAGGGTTTAATCTACTGTGTTGTGTGTCAGCCTCGTTTTGTGTCTTTGTTACAGACTAAAGGTCCTGGAGCCCCACATTAACTACCTTCAAGGTGGAAAGTCATTACCCTGGCTGCCTTAACCTAAGAACTAAAGTTTTGCTAGGAAGGGGTGACCTACCTTTTATTGTCACTTTGAGTAAATGAAGCTCAGTGGTATGTCTTTTTGGTCAAGCACGTTTGATAAACTCCTCGGGGTTCAAATTTTAAAACGTGACTTATTCTTAGTTTCGAAATGGCTTTGGGTTGTTCCAGTGAGCCCTTGGAATACCTCAAAGATTTATTCTCTCCTTATAAAAGAGAAATTTTAAACTAACCAGGATATTAAAATTACAAGGGAAGTTTTGTCAAATAAATAATTCTAGTTGTTATCTTAAAATGTTAAATACTGTCATAATATGTGTTACAGAAAAAAGCAAATTTCTTTGTCAATGCATTAAAATCAGATTTAAAACTGTGAAATTGTGGGGAATGTTACATCTGGCTGCAGTCCTTTGGGATATATTCATCGAAATTGGTCAATATTTAGAAAAATGTTTTTCTTTCATATTATAACACTGCTTGGCCCTATTATCAGAGTCAGGTGAGAAATGGCTCAAAAATGGGTCTGAAACCATTTTTGAGATTTAGAGGGAAGACCTTGAGGCAGAGGGGACAGCAAAAAACCTACTTGCCTGAGTTACAACCAAATGATGCTATCAATTTTCTACATCTGGCTCCTCCCAAGATTCCTCCTCAGTATGAAGTGTGACTTCTTGCGAGTAATGCCGAGGCTTCCACCAAAAATCCTAGGGCCATATGACCAGCCTTGTACCCTTCCTTGCCTGTTAGTTAGAAAGAAAGAGTCTGGTCTCCCAGGGTATTCCATTTGGCCCAGGGGATACATTGCCTTTGGCAGGGCAGTATCCTTTGAGGCGCGTTCCTGCAGTCTGGATGACCAGGGTCAACCTAAGGGATTTGTGTATGTACACTCCATCCTACTCAGATGATCCCGAAAAGATGAATCTCTTCCTCTGTGCACTTTGGAAGCGTCCACGAGGAGGAGCTGAGTATCAGTGAAGGAACGGAGAACTTCTTGGTAGAGCTTTGTTCCAGATGCAGCAGTTCACTCTGCAGCTGCTGCGAATCCTGAAGCCAGGACTGGAGGAAGAGGCTGCGGAAAGCCCATGAGGTGGAGACACAGCAGGCAGCGGCTAGCTCGGGCAGCACCAGGGCAGCGAGCCAGCGCCTCAGCCCCTGTCCTGGGCTCCTGCACAGCTTAGTGTCTCCAAGGCCAGCCTGGGGCTGAGCCCAGGCTGCAGCAATGCCCGAGCTCCGTGTGGGAGCCTGCAGCAGCCATCGGGGTCTGCCTGGGCCACCCCCCGCCCCCCAAACCCGCTTCCTGCAGAAGCACGCGGCTTGCGCCAGATAACAGGACTTCATAAAGGGGTCGCAGACAAGGGCCCAAGAAGAACCGATCCACCTGCTTCGATAGGGTGTTTGAGGCTTACAGCCTGTCATGAGAAAACAAGCTGCACCTCCCCCAGCACTTAACCGTGGTCAATCAAGACCCAGTAGGGCACTTACTGGAAGGAAACAGCCAACATGGGTAAGACCCCTCCCCCAACCCAATGTGCATATTGTAAACAGGAGGGTCCTTGGAGGGGAGAATGTCCAGATTCCCTCCAGGGATGGGGGAAGGAACTTTCCACAAATCAGTGGTCAAGGGTTGTAAGCTGAAGGATTTTGCTGCTGAAAATGAAGAGACATTGGGAGGCAGTCTCCAGAACGGAGCTGAGGGGGCCTGGCTAAGTTTCTGGACAGGTGGGGAGGGAGTCAGGGCCACAGCAGTGGAGGGGAGGCTCAGAGTGGAGAGGCGGGGAATGGACCGACAGGAATGGAGAAGATAGGGAATAGAGAAGAAGGAGGTGGACAAAGGGCAGAGGAAATATGAGTGGATCTCATGGTTGTGAAGCAAGAAGCTATGGACTGGTGGGAAATGGAAGAAGGCATGCTGGATGGTCAGCGGGCAACAGCAGGAGGTGGAGGATGGACCTGAGGTGAAGGAGGAGAAAGCAGACACATTGGAGGTGAAGCCGGAAATGGATAGCGGTTTGGAGATAAAAGAAGGGAAGGTGGGTGAATCAGAAGTGAAGGAAGAGAAAGTGAAGGTGAAGGAAGAAAAGAAAAATAAACCACTGAAAGAACAGAAGGAGGTGTGTGTTATCAGAACAGAAAAGAGGAGGAAATAATGAAGTATGTAAAAGAAGAAAAGTATTTTCCAAGGAAAGAAATGATGGGTGATTTGAAGTTGAAAGCAGAGCCTCAGATAGTTCCCCAGTGGGCTCCAGGCAGAAACTGGCCTTGCCAAGGTGTGGAACTTGTGGTACAGAAATAGCAAACTACAGTTGTCTACATCGCACAGGGTCTTCTCAGTTGCCTGGCTTAGGGTAAGAGTAGCCCCTTAGAAACAAGCTCCAATTGAGCCTCTCTGGAATGTTATATGGGAGACCCTTCCTTAAGACTGTTACTGCAATCTTGAAAATGATCATATTGCAAAAGAATTAGATACCATAAAATGTATTCAGTCTCCAGGCACTACTTTATCTGCCATACATGAATATGCCTATTAATGTCTCCTACAGATGTTTCCCTTGTGCAAGCCCAGGAGATTTGGTCCTCCTCGAGACTTGACAAGCTAAATTAAATGGACCCTATGAAGTCCTTCTGTTACCCATCTCTAGCCCGAACCCCCTCATCATCTTTACAATTCCCAAGTAGACAGGAAGGAGGAAGAGAACCTGATAATCCTAACACCAAATAGGCCTGGAAACCCAATATTGACTTTCAGCCCCTAATTACACTTGTGAACCCTTGATTGCTCTTGAATTACTTGTCAGAGGAAGCAGGGCAGCTGAGATGTCACCTGGCAAGGAAGAGAAGGTCATCTTGAAGGCAGACTGCTTCTGCTCAAGAGTCCAGACCAGGGCTGTACAAACCTAAATTCTTATGAGTTGCTATTGTTTTGGTTGTGATGTTTGCTTGTATAGTTCTAGCATTCCACCTCCTGATGCTGCCTTGCGTTTTTCCTGACTGACTGTGTCCCCTTATCAGTAGGCAGTAACTACAGCAGCTGACCCCCTTCCCCAAGACTGAGGAGTAAATAATAAAAATGGGGGATTGGTCGTGGTAGACAGCTCAAACTGGTCCTATTCTGTTTAACAAGACCTGGAACGAAAGTTTACACCACTCACAAGTAACACTTGTGAAACACCACTCATGGGTAACACCTGTGAACTTTTAAGTGCTACTACCCCTTAAAAGTCCACCCTAAACCCCGGATCAGTAAGACAGATTTGAACTTTGCCTCCTGGGTTCTTGCTAGTCGGCTTGCACATAGTGCTTATTTTTTGGTTTTACTTGATATTTTTTATTGTCTTTTTGGTGGAATATTTTGGAAGCCTTAGTACCATTTTTTTCTAGTCTTTTGTAATATGTGACTTAATAGTTCTTTTTATATCGTATTTTTTCTATTACTATTTATCATCTTTATACCCTCTTCTACCTCCACCCCACCCTCACCCCTAAAGCTCCTTCTTTGTTCTGAAGCCTGTGCGCTATAGTCTTGGCTTCTGTGTGTGCTGGGGCTTCGAGCCCTTGCTCAGTAATACTACCAGCCCGCTTCTGAATTGTAACTCCTCCCTCCTCCTGGCCCCGTGGTTCTCACCTGCACAGTGCCCTGCCCTCGTCCTCCTTGCCATCCCCTTCAGTGCTTATCCAAATGAGCCCACTTGGACGGAACAAGACCCTCCTTCTGTCTATGACAAAGGAGGAAATGGAATCCCACAGTAGTTATAGACATAGGTTTGAGTAGGTAAGTGGTATAGTCTAACAGAAATACTAGAGACTATGTTCTAAATTCAGTTTATCACTAACTGATTATGAGCAAGTATGTAAGCCTTTCTAGACTCTTTTCCTATATTTAACGTGGAGAAAACAATGCCAAACACAGCACCTTTGATCCTTATGATTGGCATGAAAATTGTCAAAGATGACGTAAATATGAGACTAAAATGAAAATTATATAAAGGTCACAATTTAGAATGATCTATAAGGTAATTCTTAACAAAATAATCTTGGAAAAATTGATTTTTTTACAAAATGAGTCAGCCAACTGAAAGTTCCCTCCACCCTAAAAACAAAGCAGCATTTCCCACACTGTGTAGCTGTGTGATTCTTCAGCATTCTTGAAGAAAAGGACTATTTTATTTTTGTATCTTTACCTCCTTCCATAGTATTTTTCTCTGCCTATGATAGAGGAAAAAATAAATGCTTTGATTTGGAAGACATGGAGATGATGTCTGCATCTGAGCTGTGAAGGAGGTGAAGGGGCAGGATGTCATCACGCCCGGGCATCTGGCCTGGGTAGGATGTGACACTCACTGACATAGGGATGGATCCACTCGAGCTACTTCAGGCTCCCTGCGTTGAAACGTCTAATGGGAAGTTGGAGATCTAGGTCTGGCGCTCAGAAAGTCCACACAGACTTGAGAGTCATCAGGAAAGCCGTGAATGAACCTTGCAGTAGAGTATATAGGGATATTCTTGACTTTTAGAGTGTGATAGTATTTGACAAGGCTGGCTATTCTCTCCTCCCTGCAAATCTCTCTCCTTGGCATCCAGTACACCCCCCCCCCCTTGTTTCCTTCCTAAATCTTGGGTATTTCTCTGTGGATGGCTTCCTCTCTTTCATCTACCCCATGAGTGCCCCGGGGCTCGGTGCTTGGATCTGTCTTGTGGGCATACATCATCTAGACTGATGGCTTTAAAGGTCATTTCTCTCTGTTGATTTCCAAAGTTTGATCATGAGTCCAGACTTCTCTCCAGTAGTCTAGAATTGTAGCTCACTGACTCTCTATGACCTCCATTTAGTTCAGAGAAGGATCAATTTATATGAATGTTTTATGATGAATTTACTTTTACTGGCCTTTTTCTTCTATTGCACCACTATTTTTTTTTTTGAGAATTTTCCACAGTGTAAAAATGACATAATCATAGATTGCTATGGTTTAGGCTGTGTATAGTAAAACTGTGGGTTTTAAATGTTTGGAGAAATGCGTATGGGAAAAAGAGACATGCAAAAGACTCTCTAACAAGGTTCATGTGCATGCCCAAGATCCTTTGAGATTTCAGTGAGTAAATTTCCTTTTAGCTTTCACAAAAATAAAATAATTTAATAGAATTTTTCCCTAGAATTTTGTAAGATGGTTTATACTCTTTATGCCTGGCTTATTTCACTCAGCATAATTATTTTGAATAATAATCCATATGCAGCAGTTTAACTGTTGACAGACATTTGGGTTGTTTCCAAAGAGAGCTGCTAGGAACAATTGCATGGTGGCCCATTTTTTTCTTTCTGAGATTTGGGGTTCAAGATAACAGAGCTTCATTTCACAG
Organism: Micronycteris hirsuta; assembly: GCA_004026765.1. NCBI lineage: Eukaryota > Metazoa > Chordata > Mammalia > Chiroptera > Phyllostomidae > Micronycteris > Micronycteris hirsuta. Next base: position 27,362 of record PVJI01006409.1, read on the forward strand.
AGTGATAAATAGAAAAATCAGATCAGCTCAAAGAAACTTCCTTGAGAGCGCATGTGTAGCACTAAGAGTTATGTGATTTGGCCCAGTCACTTGCTGAAGTGCTCCTGACAGCCGGCCTTGACTTTGGCCTGCATCGTGCTTCTTGACTAAGTGAATCATGTCAGGAGTCTTGGACATGTGAGAGGTGCAGCACTGAACACAGTAGCTGATATGCGGGTTTCCTGAAAGACAGACTCAGCCTCCTCACAGGGAGGACGTGCTGTGACAGGGTGATCCCGCTAATGTTCCTGGAGCGCTGACCCCGGGGTCTGCGTGCTTCCTAGCCTTTGAAGCTCAGCCCATTATACTTATAATTTTATACAGCATTTTTTGTTCTTCAGCTCTCAACCACGCATCTAAGCCAAATTCCTGTTTTCAAAGTTTTGCCAACACATTATCTGTTTTCTTTCACACCAATTCAAGCTGCTGCCATTGAATCTGCTTTCAGATTCGGCCTGTCTGATCCTGGGAGGCGTTACCGCATGACTGACGAGTTAGCAGAGGGCAAAAATTGATTGCAGAGCTCTGGGTATTGAATGTGGGTTTATTTTGGCTTAATTATAAGTATATTATAAGCTCTAAGAGTAAACTGTGAATATTGGTCAATTATTTTCTATAGCTTCATGGGTTTCTTTAAACTGCTTAGCTGGTGGTTTTCCCTCTGCAGATATGCTCCTGGTGTCCGAGAGGCCTTCTGACGTCCACGTTTGCTGCCGTGGAGGAGTTGCTGCGGAGAGCTTGGGTGATGCTGAGCAATTGCGGGCCACAGATGTAAGGCTTGTTTGTTGTCAAACCAGAGTCTGGCACCACCAACGAGAAATAAAAGAAAGCATCTTAGATCTCCATTCTTCTGAAGGATCCTGGGGAAGTGACCTTCTTTTTCCTGGAGATGGAGAGTGGAAGGAGGCCCTCCAGGGCTGCTTCTGCCCAAAGTTTACTTATTTCTTATAAAATGCACATTGTTTATATATTGTAGTAACTTTGGGACAGGCAGAAAAGTAGGAAGATATTTCGACTAAATGGCAACTGCTGTTTTTTTATGTCATACATATATATATGTTGTGTGTGTATATGTATATAGATACACACATATATACATATAAATGACTTTACAGTCTTTATTCTTTTTCTTCTATCTGGGGTTGCTATCTTTTATTTTTAAACAAAAGGCCATAATCATACTATGTATATATTTGGTATATAAGTTTACTTTTTCAGTTAATGTTATAATACATGTTTTCAGTGTTATTACAAACTCTTCATGACCATTTATGTGGATCCTTAATATTTCATCAGGCATTTGTCCTGTCACTTTTTAGCCGTTCTCCTATTATTAGACACAAGGCTTTTCATTTGTTTGTTTTGTTTTTGTGCTGTGGTGAATATCTTTGTAGGTAAATGCTCTTTCCGTATAGCAGATTCAGCTTATGCTAGATTCCTAAAAGTGAAATTACTAGGTAAGGATTATAATAGAATATAAAATATGGACTGTATTTTTTATAGTCTGTTTAAGTGTATTCTAAATTCACCACTGGAAAGATTGTACCAATTTCCACCTTCTTAGAGTGGAAGATGGAAATTGGTACACATCTTACCATGTGCATTGGCTTCTTAGGATACAGTTCTTTGATGAAACGGGTGTTCTGTTTTTTTTTTTTTTTCTTTAACACTTCCTTTCACCAGCCTCTGAAATGTATCAGCTCTGGAATAAAGTTGGGAGAACATATGGAATCCCAGAAATAAGCAACCTATCAGATATGGAGCTATTTTTTGCCATAACCATGAAAAAGAAAATAACTTACCTACAGAGCCAGTTAATGATTCTGATATCTGGAAGGGAGAGGAGGGACACAGGGCATCAAGAAAATTTCTAAAACTACTGGAAATTAAACAAGCCAGTCTGGTGTCTTCCTATTTCTCTTTTAAAGGGCTCAGTAGATGTGGGTGACCAAGTGCCAACAGGGCCGATGTGCATTGCTTCTCAGGGAGCTGTTCGCTGCGGGGCTGCAGTGGTCTGTCCCATTCCCTTCTGGAGCCCACAGCCCACGGAGTGTAGGGGACTGTGACGCACGGTGGGTGAGGTGCTACCACAGCCATTAGGCAAAGGAAGACACGGCCATCTGTTTCTCTCTGTACAGCAAGCCATGGACATCTTGGGCTTTCTTCCTGAAGAGAAGTATGGGTCTTATAAACTCACTGGAGCCATCATGCATTTAGGAAACATGAAGTTTAAACAGAAACCCAGAGAAGAGCAAGTGGAAGCAGATGGCACAGAAAGTAAGAACTACTTTGAAGTCATGACACACACTTCAGATCCCGGACCCTGGGCCTATGCCCCTTCCCTTACAGTTGACCTCCCCTCTTGGTTTTTGAAAAAATGTTGAAATTAATCAACAATCTCCCTCAGTTGCTATTCCTCAAAATTATTCTCCTAGCCACCACGCTGATTTAGAATCTTTGTATCTCAGAATAAATAGCATTTCTTAATTAATTATTGAGGATGCCAGTAAACTTGCTAAACTTGGGTGACATAGGGTTGACTTGGACATGGCCTGCCTTCCGCACACAGACTATTGAGAAAAACAGAGATGAGATGAAACAGACAAATTACCATAAATGTAGTAAGTGACGTAATGGAGGTGTGAGCGAAGATTTTTAGAATTTCAAAGGCAGAGTTTTTAGGACAGAGACTACAATGGCTTCATTTATCTTTGTTTTTTTATTCATATTTTAAAAATCTATAGTTTTGCCTGCTTATCAAAACGATTTGAGGCATTTTTCAATGAATGACCTGTTTAGAATAATCAGTAAAGTAGAAAATCACAGTTAGGAAGAGAAGGAAGCATAGTTGTTATGATTATTTCACTTAATATTAAAATTCCTGGCAACTGAAACAAAAAAAGAAAGTTCACTCAAATCGTTCAACAAATAATTTTTAATAAAGTTTATATTTTTTATTGTGATGAAATACACATAACATAAAATTTGCTATTTTAACTGTTTTTAAGTGTAGTGCCATTTTACAGGGTAGCGGCATTAGGCACCTTCATGTTGTGTGCAGCCGTCACCGCTGTCACCCCCAGAAAGTGACCGCCGTCCCAAACCGAAACTCGGCCCCTGTTAAACGATAGCTCCCCCTTCTCCCCTCCCCCTAGCCCCTGGCGACTGTTATGCTGCTTTCTGTCTCTATGAATTTGACTATTCTAGATACTTCCTATAAGTGGAACCATACAATGTTTGTGGGGTTGTTTTTTTTTTTGGTCTGGCTCATTTCCCTTAGCACAATGTCTTTGAGATTCATCCATGTCATATATGCCGGGATTCATTCCTCTTGAAGTGTGAGTAATATTCTATCCTACGTGTATGCCACATTCTGTTTGTCTGGTCATCCATTGATGGGCACTTCAGTCACTCCCACTTTTCACTACTGGGAAGGGATCTGTTCCTAGTTCCAACTTGCATCATACTTGATTTCTTGATCTCTCCTGCAGTTCTTTCACTGACTGACTTGATATTTTTTCTTGTGTGTTATTTATTCTCATGGATTATAAACTCCTTGATGCCAAGGATTTTTGTCTTGTTTAGCTCTCTTCTTATTATTGCATCTAGCACCAGGATTTGCACATAGCAAGTGCTTAGTAAACTTTGCTCAATAAATTAATGAAATGTGCCCTGGCTGGTGTGGCTCAGTGGATTGGGCACCAGACTGTGAAGGAAAGGGTTTCCAGTTCGATTCCTAGTCAGGGCACATGGCTGGGTTGTGAGCCAGGTCCCCAGTGAGGGCCATGAGAGAGGCAATCACACATTGAAGTTTCTCTCCCTTTCTTTCTCCCTCCCTTCCCATCTCTCTAAACATAAATAAATAAAATCTTTAAAAAAATTAATGAGGACTTCCGCCAAGGTGGTGGCGTAGGTGGATGCACTTCGCTGCCGAGCACAACCAGAGAGTTTAAACAACGAACTCAATAGCGAAAAATCAACAACCAGAACAGACAGAATCGAACTAAAGGGAAGTCCGACACCCAGGAAGTTGGGGAGGACGTACATCCAGGCCGGTAAGCGGGGCAGAACTGAGCGGAGGAGCGGAGTGAGAGGCAGTCTGCCCGGAGGAACTCACCCCGGGAGCGCCTAACCAAAGCACGACCCGAGCAATGGGTGAACCTCGCAGGTCGGCGGCGTAACTGGAGAGGTCAGTGGGAACCAGCAGGGCCGAGACTGGTGGAAAAGGCAGTGGGGAACTGGGGAGCAGAGGGTGATAGGGAGTGGCGGTGAACGGCAGATGTCATTGCTCCCTCCCAGGCCCCGCCCCCAGAGGAAACGTCACAAAAAAGCGACCCAGGTTACCAGGCACCGACAAACACCTAAGACTTCGACAGGTGCGCTGAGATAAAAAAGAATGAAAATGGCCAAAATGAAAGATCAGAACAAATTACAACTAACGGATGAAGAGATAGCCAAATTAACAGATGCCTGGTTTAAAACACTGGTAATCAGGATGCTCACAAAACTGGAAGAAAGGTGAACGCAAATAATTGAACAAATGAAGAATACGATAAAGATAATGGAGGAAGATTTACAGGGAACCAATAGGGAAAAAAAGGAAGCTAAGACTCAAACCAATGGGGTGGACCAGAAGGAAGAAACAAGAATTCAAAAAAATGAGGAGGAACTCAGGAACCTCAGAGACATTTTTAAACGACCCAACATCCGGATCATAGGGCTGCCAGAAGGACAAGAGGAACACCAAGAAATTGAACATATTTCTGAACAGATAATGAACGAGAACTTCCCAAATCTGGCAAAGGAAATAGGATTCCTGGAAATCCAAGAAGCTCAGAGAACCCCAAAGAAGCGGGACCCAAAGAGGAACACACCAAGGCACATCATAATTACATTACCCAAGATCAAGAATAAGGAAAGAATCTTACAAGCAGCAAGAGAAAAGGAGACAGTTACCTACAAAGGAATCCCCATAAGACTGTCAGCAGATTTCTCAGAGGAGACCTTCCAAGCAAGAAGGGGCTGGAGAGAAATATTTCAAATCATGAAAAGCAAGGACCTACAACCAAGAATAATCTATCCAGCAAAACTTTCATTTAGAATGGAAGGGCAGATAAAGTGCTTCTCAGATAAGTTCAAGGTCAGGGAGTACATCATCACGCAGCCTTTACTATATGAAATGTTAAGGGGTTTTATATAAGGACTCATAAGAGAAGGCACCAAGGCCAGATCAGCTACCGGGGAACTCAGATCAGCCACAGCCAAGACGCTTGTGAGGTAAGCAAGCAAAATACAACCAGAGAAACAATGATAACCAGAGACACTGAAATTTAGAACAATCTGGCAGTAACCAGAGGGGAGGGGAAAGGGGAGAAGGGGGACAAGGGTATTCAGGAACTGCTATAAAGGACACATGGACAAAACGAAGGGGGAGGGTGGAAGCAAGGGAGGGAGGTGGGTTTGCCTGGGGTTGGGGGTGGGGGTAAATGCAGACAACTGTAAGTGAACAACAATAAAATAATTTAAAAAAAAGAAAAAAATTAATGAAATGTGAACAACTCAGAAACCGTATACCAACCCTTCATAAAAAACTATTGAATGTTATTACCATAACCCCTCTTCAGTCAGGTTGGACTGACAAAACTGGGTTCTTTTCTTTCTGTGCATCTGGTTGTTCACAGATGAGACTGAACTGGGAGAAAATTGTGAAGTTGGAAACAATTGTCTTTTGCTTTTCTCAGCCTCCTTACCTGTTTTCAGGTTAAGTCAGACTTTGTTCTCTCCATCTTCTTGACTTCAAAACGTACTTATAAACCCAAGTACTCTAGAGAATACTTGTGAAAGTTGGCTTTGTATTAGAATCACCTGGGGTGTTTTTAAATCGAAGCTCAGGCCTCACCCAGACCAAAGAAAGCGGATCTAGGGGTGGGTGCAGGCAGCTGTGTTTGTTTTCACAACTCCCCACGTGACCCCTATGTTCAGTGAAGGTTGAGGACCGTTCCAGTAAGGACTCTGCTCCCCCACATTTATGTGTATCGGAGTCACTTGGAGACCCTAACCTCCTTCAGGGAGCTAGTCCTTTGGTTCTGCATCAGCTCTCCAGGCTGTTCTGATCCACACCAATGTAAGACAACCCCTGCTCTACCTACATGTTACCACGCCGCCGCCCTCTGCCCCACCTGGCTCAGATCATGCTGCCTAATTAAAACCTGTGGGCGTGTTCACAGCATCCTGAAGGAATGGTGATTTTTGGTGGGGATTTCAGAAAGCATCTTTCAGGACCACATCAGGCCACATGATGAAAATGTATTTACAGACACTGATTGCTATGTTTCCAAAAGCATCTTCTGAATGTCAGATGGACTTTCATTCACAAATTTCATCTATTTTCATCTTGATTGTAAAACTATATAAATTTTTTAAAAATTATTTATTTATTTATTTTCAAAGAGAGGGGAAGGGAAGGAGAAAGAGAGGGAGAGAAACATCAATGTGTGGTTGCCTCTTGCATTGCCCCCACTGGGGACCTGGCCCACGACCCAGGCAGGTGCCCTGATTGGTAATCGAACCAGTGACCCTTTGGTTCACAGCCCGCACTCAATTCACTGAGCTACACCAGCCAGGCCTGTAAAACTATATAAATTTTTAGTGCAAATGAAGTAATTTATTTTTTAGACCATGATGACCACTGTTGTTTTCTGTCAAAAAAAAAAAAAAAAGCTGGAGAACATGTGTGATGTGTGACATATACCTTGGGGAGAGGTGCAGGACACGCCGGTCCCCTGGGGACACTTGACTGCTTCTGCAGTGGGTGAGAGATACTTCTGTAGTGGTGGGTGCTATTTCTGTTAGAGCTTATGGTGGGATGCTACACAGAAAATTGGGGGTGTTTTGTTAATGGATAGAAATATACTCAAAGACTGTTCTTAACACCAGAAAAATGGTGTATGAATTTGAGACTGTTATTACCTCCAATGTCCACCTGAATGCTTCCAAACCTTAGAAGACCAGACCTCTGTCTTTTTTTCTTTTTCCTGAACAGATATTGTGGAATTGTTCATTTTTCACATTGTGGTTACTATTGATCTCCACTCAGGTTCATCAGGCATGTTGCATTTCTCCCTTTCTTTTAAAATATTTTCATGTTGGGTTAGATGGTATCTTCCAGTTTAAAAACTCCATGGCTCTGATGCACTGGATTCTCAGCTTGAAGTAACTGGTCTTCATCTGCAAGCACAGCACTCTTAGCAGGAATATCTCGGCATGGGTGGGCGTGTCTGCTCGAGTTTTGATTTTTCCATTTATTTCCCCAAACAGGCTTCGCGTTTTAAAAGGTTTCATAGCAACTGAGTACCTAGACCATTATCACTGACACAGAGTGGGTGTGTAGCTTGCAGAAATGTATGTATAATATGTATTGATTTTAGTTAACAAGCAGATCAAACACTTCAAGCTTTCAAGCCTTTGTGAACATTTTAAAGCCCCACAAAAAGGAAACGGATATTGTTAATGACGGCATACAGCTCTCTAATTGTGTGTGTGTGCATGTGTTTTACTTGTCCCGTTTGTGGTTATTGCTCAGGAAATTTTGTGCTTCTTAGTAAAGTAAGGAAAGACTGCATTTTCCTATCATAAAACCACATTTTATAGACTGACTACATCTTATATACTAGTATTGTATACGTCAAGATTCATTTAAAATGGAAGATGTAGCAGAGAGATTCCACATGAGTGAAATATTCCTTTTGTTTCATAACTGAAGAAATATACAACTTGAAATGTGCTTATAACGTTTTGCCTGTGGCATTCTTGTTTTAAGGGTTTTGTTTTAACACCTGATGTGATACATGCCCATTTACTTTTCCTTCTGATAACACTCTTCCCCACTTCTGTCCTTAGAAAATAGAAACTGGTTTATAAAAGTGCAATTGTGTGCGTTGCAAGTATTCTTGTTGGCCAGCAGAGGGCACTATGGCACAAACAGAGGCTTCATAGGAAAAGGAATGGTTTATAATACAGTATGGGCAATTGTCCTGGCTTCTGTGGATTAGTGGTTGTCTTGAATGATCAAATTACAAGTCTCTGTTTCATTGAAAGAATCCACAAGTATATATGTAGGAGGGAAAAATAGGCAAAGAATAGAGATGAAATATTCCATGTCCTTCAGATAAACGTTTCTTTTTTGAAGACTCTTTTGAAAATTAAGCTATAATTTACACACAATAAAATTCCCCCTTTTTAAATATAAAGTTTAGTGACATCTAATGTATACATAGGTTGTGTAACCATCACCACCATCTAATTCCAGAACATTTCATTACTCCAGAGAGAAACCCTGTGCCCTAGAGTAGTTCCACCCCACTCCTTTCTCTCCCTGGCCTCCAGCAGCAACGCCTCTCCTCTGTGTCATGTGGACTGGCCTTTTCTGGACAGGTCATGAAAATAGAATCATAGAATCCGTGAGTTTTCATGCCTGTCTTCTTTCATGTAGCATAATATTTTCAAGTTTCATCCGTGTTGTAGCATCATCAATACTTCGCTTCTTTTTATGGCTGAAAAATATTGCATTGTATTTATATACAGCATTTTGTTTATCCATTCATCAATTGATGAACATTTGGGCTTTTCTACGTTTTTTACTATTATGGATAATGCTGCTAGGAATATATGCATATAATCTGTGTGTGTGTGAATATATGTTTTCATTTCTATTGGCTATGTAACCTAGATGTACAATTTCTGGGTCTAGAGTAACTCTGCTAAACTTTTTTTTTAGCTATTTTTAAAAAATTGTTGTTCAAGTACAGTTGTCTCCATCGTCTCCCCCACCACTCCCCCCCACCCCAGGCATCCCCACCTCCCTCCCCTGATCCCACCACCCCTTGGTTTTGTCCATGTGTCCTTTATAGTTGTTCCTGAAAACCCTTCCCTCTTCTCCCCCTGCCCCGTTATCCCCTCCCAACTCCCCTCCGGTTACTGTCCTTTTGTTCTTAATTTCAACGTCTCTGGTTCTATTTTGCTTGCTTGTTTATTTTGTTGATTAAGTTCCACTTATAGGTGAGATCATATGGTATTTGTCTTACACTGTCTGACTTATTTCATTTAGTATAATGCTCTCCAGTTCCATCCACGCTGTCACAAAGGGTAGGAGCTCCTTCTTTCTTTCTGCTGTGTAGTATTCCGTCGTGTAAATGTACTAAAGTTTTTTTTATCCACTCATTTACTGATGGGCACTAAGGTTGCTTCCAGCACTTGGCTATTGTAAATTGTGCTGCTGTGAACATCAGGGTGCATAGGTTCTTTTGGATTGGTGTTTCAGAATTTTTAGGATATAATCCCAGCAGTGGAATTTCTGGGTCAAATGGCAGTTGCACTTTTAGTTTTCTGAGGAATTTCTGTAGTGTTTTCCACAGTGGCTGTACCAGTTTGCGTTCCCACCAAAAGTACACTAGGGTTTCCTTTCCTCCACAACCTCGCTGGCACTTGTTGTTTGTTGCTTTGTTGATGATGGCCATTCTGACTGGTGTGAGTGGTATCTCATTGTGGTTTTATTTTGCATCTCTCTGATAGTTAGTGATGCTGAGCATCTTTTCATATGTCTCTGATCCCTCTGTATGTCCTCCTTGGAGAAGTGTCTGTTCAACTCTTTTGCCCATTTTTTAATTGTTTTTTTTGTCTTCCTGGAGTGGAGTCATGTGAGTTCTTTATATATTCTGGTTAACTTTTGAGTAGCTGCCAGACTACTTTCCACAGCAACTGTACTGTGTTACACTCTAACCAGCAGTGTATGAGGGTTCCAATTTCTCCACATCTTCACCAACACTTATTACTCTGTGTTTTGTTGCTGTTGTTTTGTTTATAGCCATTCTAATGGCTGTGAAGTGGCATTTCAGGTGGTTTTGATTTGCATTTCCAAGAAATAGTCTTAAATATTTAGGGTTCAGGTAATTATTTGAAAACTTGATGTAGTCCAACTTGCTACATCAGTTTAAACATACTATCCTTTCATCCTCTGAATAGCATTTGACTATAATAGAATAAAATTTAACGGTATTTTTCTTTCTCCTGTTCCTCTCTCCTCCCTCCCTCCTTCCCTTCTTCTGACAGGCGCTGACAAAGCTGCTTTCCTCATGGGCATTAATTCCTCTGAGCTGGTGAAGGGCTTGATTTATCCTAGAATCAAAGTTGGTAATGAATATGTTACTAGAGGTCAAAATGTAGAACAGGTAAGGTGATTTTTAAGAAATCCTCCCCTGAGGATATTTTTATTGATTTTAGAGAGAGAGGAATGGAGAGGAAAAGAGAGAGAGAGAGAGAGAATTTTGATGTGAGACACATTGATTGCCTCTCGTGCGTACCCTGAGTGAGGACTGAACTTGCAAACTAGGTACATGCCCTGACTGGGAGTCAAACCTGCAACCTTTTGGTGCACTGGATGATGCTCCAACCAGCTGAGCACCCAGCCAGGGCAGGTAAGGTGATACTTGAGGAGCATTATGATTCTATGATCTTGTGATAAGCGTATACATATCGTACTTGTGTATTCTTCAGTTTCTGATGATGTCTGCAACAAAAACTTCTTTAAAAAAAGCGAAAAAGAGTGGCTGTGATGAACATTCCCAATGTTTTCTGTCATGATGTACATCAGAGTAATTGCTCTGGTGTTGAGTCTTTGTAGCCTGAAATACGCCGTTTTGGCAGTTTTCCCTGGAACAACGAATTTCTCCACAGAGGCAGGAGAGCCCTTTACATGTTGTGATCAAATCTTTGTTGTCCAGCTAAGAAGTTTCAAAGCTGTTGGTTTCTGACATGAATATAATTCATAAATTGGCATCCCTCATCTGTTTGGAATATTGACTTTTGAGAGTAACAGACACATGGTGACAGAGTTGAGAAAGGATTTCAGAACATATGCTGAAGTTAGTATTTGAAGGGAGGGGATTAAGAACAGAAAGGAAAGATGGAAGGTCGTGTAGGTTTTGTTCAGCATCTAGGAGAATGTTTTAATGATAGAATTAACAAGTGCTCTGAGGCTTTGCCAGAATACATTAGATATTCCCAGAGCTGCTGGGTAGTGAAACCATCTGAGCATGCCAGTGCATTTCAAAATGGTAACTTACATCTGAAATGTGTGTTAGTCAGTATGAAATATATATGCTTCAGTAACACACACACTAAAATCTCAGTCACAATAAAATAAACATTTATTTCTTGCTCCCACCAAGACCAGTGCAGATTGAACAGCCTTCTTCCTCGTTGTAGTGAGGCCGTCTGCAACACATGGCCGCCAGGTTGCTGCACAAGAACATGATGATTTGTGGAGCAAGGGCTCCCCACAAACTGCTTGGGGCTAGAAGTGATATCACTTTCATTAGTATTCTATTGGTAAGAATTAGTCAGATTATCCCCTTAGTTACAGGGGTCTGAGAAATGAGATAAGTGAACATGTCAAGAGAGCATGGTATGATCACGTATATGTATTAAACATTCAGAGTTATTATCTCCTTCCATTCTTACAATACTCAGAGATAAGTAGGAAGGGCAGGAGTAATTTCATTTTTCCACTTGAGGAAACTTAGGGTTAGGGAAACTAGTCATATTCCAAAGGACAGACAGCTAGTACTCAGGTGATACTTAGATTTTCTACATCTGAAATCCAAAAATGAGAGAGATGTGTACAAATTTACGATAGAAGAAGGTTATTTTGACTGCAATAAACTATTTCGTTTGGAGTATGAAGGCATCTGGTATGACTGTTTTACTTAAAACATTTCACCACCTAATCAAAACCAATTTCCTACTTTAGCTTGCTCTATGAGTCAATACCTCTACCTGTACCACAATACTAACTATACAGAAACAGTTTGCCTACATTTTTGTCCTCCCTGGTGACCTGGGTTTCTTGGGGCCACTGGGTATGTGTAATTCATCTTGACACCCTTGGCAGTTAGCACAGTGCCCTGCAAGCGGTAGCTGATCCACAAGTATTAAAATAAACTAAATACTGAGCTGAACATAAACCATGATTAGCAGGACAAGTAGCTGAGCTATTTCTTGGTAGTGAGCTTAGAGGTATTTGGCAGTTTCTTGCTTTGTAAGACATTCACCACAACATGCCTGCATGACATGCTATGATTATAGAACAAGGACTTGCTCTGTAAAAAACTAATAAGCCCATGGAAGGACTGGAATCAAACCTTCGCCTCTTTAATATTGTGTTCTCAGGGACTGAGTTACCACACCAGGCTTTATTATAATAGAACCAGCGAAGCAAGCTTCTATATTATTATTCAACATTAAATGAAAAGAAAATCCTTACCCTCTTCCCTCCCTCTGTCTCCCTCCCTCTTCTCCTCCTCCCTTTCCCTCTCCCCCTCTGTCTTCCTCCCTCTCCTGGAGACAGAGTAAGAAAGCACACTGTAAGGCTTTTCTTTTCTTAGGAATTTTACTGACTTTATAGAGACAATTGCCACTGCTAAGAATAGAGATGTATGTATATGCTCTGTTGATGGCAATTGCAAAAGATGGCAAAAATTCTTGCAGTGTTAACACTGTAAAAAAATTTAGTTCTAGCTCTAATGCTAACTAACTCTGGGACCTTGGTTAAATATTTTCAGCACCCCAGTGAAGAGACTGAATTCCTCTGTGTGTTTCAATAGGGGAGTGATTGACATCTAAATGGGGCGGTTCTTCATATATAAGTGTCTTGCACGTTGTAGGAGGTTTTCCATTCTTGCTTCCAGGTATGGGGCACCAGTAGCAACTCAGTCACTGTGACATTCAGCAAATGCCCTCTGCATTTCCAAAGTCAGTCTTCTTTAGGAGAAGGTGCCATCCTGAGTTGAGAGCCACTGCACATGATTATGTACATACATACAATAGAATGCTATTTAGCCCTAAGAAAAAATGAAATACTGCCATTTGTGACAACATGGATGGACCTTGAGAATATCATGCTAAGCAAGATAAGTTAGAAAAAGTCAAGAACCATATGATTTCACTCCTATGTGGGATATAAAACTGAAAGCAACAAATGAACAAGCAAGAAAAACAAACGAACAAGGACTCATAGACACAGACACCAGCACAGAGGGAAGGAGGGTGGGGGTAGTAACGGGTAAAGGAGCTCAAACATATGGTGACATAAGATGATTTGACTTTGAATGGGGGGCACACAGTGCAATAGCCGTATCATGTATCATAGAAATGTACACTCGAAACCTATATAATCTTATAACCAATGTCACCCCAATAAATTTAATTAAAAAAAAAAAACCTAGGGCTTTTGGCCTAGTTTTATTATCTAATGAGAATTCTAACTATGCCTATTAGAAATAAGTTATTTTAATTTATCATTTTCTCTTTTTTAAAGATTCTATTTATTTTTAGAAAGAGGTAGGAAGGGAGATAGAGAGGGAGGGAAACATCAATATGTGGTTGCCTCTAATTCACCCCCTACTGGGGGCCTGGCCTGCAACCCAGGCAGGTGCCCTCACTGGGAATCGAACTGGTGACACTTGGGTTCACAGGCCGGCACTCAGTCCACTGTGCCATACCAGCCAGGGCAGTTATTTTAATTTAAAAAGATGAATAATGATAAAGCAGGAATAAAATCAGCATCCATTGAGTAACTAACAATGGGTGCTGTGCTAAATGTGGATGTGTCGTTCAACTGAATGGCAAGACTGCGCGGTTGATACTGTGTATACCTCCACTTTCTATTTAGCGACAGGGAACCTTAGAAACACAGCTGGTACACAATGGAGGGAGGATGAGGAAGTGGTAAAGGTGGAAAGGAGAACTAACAGTATCCAGTAAGTGCCAAATGCTGCGTTATATATATTTACATTGCCTGTCCCATTGAATCTCTCCAGCACCCCTATGGTATGCGTATTATAACATCCTTATCTTACAGATGAGCTAGGTAGGGATCAAAGTGGTTAAAAATATGGCCGACTCCCTGATTTTTGTTGTTGTTGTTGTCCTAGCTATCACATGTCATTGCCCCCTAGTAATCAAAGTCTTCTGTGAGGTTATTTTAAAAAGAGCTAAGAAATGAGTCCATTTAGTTCCTGAAAAGTAGAAGTGTAGGTTTAGCTGCCTAATTCAAGTCATCGGACAGAAAATGGCTAATTAGTGTGCTGTGTGTTGGTTTACTGGTTTCATCAATTCATTCAGCAGACATCATACCTTCTATTTCTTTCTCTGTGTACATCTTCAGGCTTTCTTCCAGGATCTCTTCACTATTCCCTGAGGCAAGTTTTTCTCCTACCCACACTTCTCAGGTATTTAGGGAATTAAAAGGAGGTGAACAAGTTAGTCGTGGTCTTTTTAAAGTTCCTAAGTAACTGCTGTAGACAGAGAGTGATGTCCTCGGTGCTCCAGAGGATAAAAATCATTCTTGGTGCTTTATTTGTTCGGGTGTACTCTTGACGCCCATAATAAAAAACTGTGATGCCATCCCGACTATGGATTGCTGTGAGAATGACTCAAGATATAACTGATCAGAGAGTGGGTGACTCAGAACTAAATCACCACCAGACACCAACTGGCTCCCGCTCCGTGCTCTCTCCTGGGCAGCTGAAGGATGGATGTGATAGGCCTATTTTAAATGTTAAGTGGTTGCAGCACATTCTGCTTCCAGGCTTGGAGTATGCCAGCTGAAATTCACTCCTACTTGGAGTCTGTCAGAAACCTGCTACTACATCAGTGCCTTTGCATGTGGAAGTAGGATCTGCCTTTGCACAGCACCATCCAGACACAGAGGCTGGAGCTTTCCCCAGTAGGTTATGTGAGAGCCTTTGCCACACACCTCCAGGGAGGGGCACGCAGCCTGAGTTTTACAGTAGGAGAATCTGAGTCAGAATGATGCGCTAAATTGCCATTCTCTCTGCAGGGACTTGAGAGCAGCCCTGGGAAGCTGAGGTTAGAAAGACCCTTGGAGAGCATTATTCAGATGAAGATACTGCATGCAGCCCACAGAGGTTAGGTCACTTGCCAAAGATGACACAATCATTAGCAGCTGCAACAATAGCAGTAGGACAGGGCTGGGGATTCCAGAGTCCTTGGTGACTCTGCCAGTGCTTTTCAGACTCTGTGGTACATGGGAATCTGCAGGAGGTCGTATTGGAGTGAATATTCAGATTCGCAGGTCTGGAATTGGAATTGGCATCTTTAACAAGCTCCAAGGTAGTGCTGATGCCGCAGGTCACAGGGTCTCACTTTGAATAGCAAGGCTTCTGAACACATTGCCATCTCACTCCAGGATATTTGGTCTTTTGGTAACGGGAACATGATTTCTCTCACACGTGTGTTGGGTAAAGAAGCATCGGGGTAACTCACCTCCTTTACCTCCCTTTCTTCCCCTGTCCTTTCCCTCTTCCCTCTCCCTTTCCTCCCTTCTTTGTTTCTTTTTTTCTCATTGTATTGCATTTCCTCTCCTGTATCATCTCAGCAGTATGCTAGAGCTACAGAAAGTCAATAAATATATCCAAGTTTACTAGAAGGCAGTTACAGATAGAGAATGCTAGGAGTAAAATGAACACCGCCGTCAGAGGAAGGAGTGCTTTTGATGTGATTCCTAAGTGACCCACGCTGTTGGAGCCCTGTCCAAGTCAATATATGAAAGGATGTTTCAGTGGCTGGTGGCATGTATCAACAGGGCCCTGGATGCCCGGCTGCTAAGGCACTTCTTCATTGGCATTCTTGACATCACTGGCTTTGAAATCCTTGATATAAGTATATTTGATAAGATGAAGTCAATGCATATTTACAAGGAGATTAGAAAATGTGAATCAAACATCAGAAAACGTCATCGAAGCTTGATGCAATTTGTTCTTTGCAAACCTTAAGAGCTACTTTGGAAAATAACCATTATTAATATTAATAAATAATAATTAATAGTATTAAGAAAGTAATTAAGCTTTAAATAAAGGTAAATAGAGATGAAGAAATATTTTATGACTTTGAATTGTAATATCATTGTGTTATTTTATTGTCACGATCTTTAGTTTGTGAGTATATCTGAAGGTAGTAAAACTTTAATTGAGCATGTAATACCTACTGGGTTTATTTGCCATCATGTGATAGTGCTAATGGTTTTCTCGTCACATTTTTCCACATGGACTCAATCTTATTTTTTGAGTTATATTCTATAATTTAAAAATGTATGTATTTAAGGTGTATAATTTGACAATTTGGTACACATGTACATAGTGAAATAATCACGATAGTCAAATTCATTAACGTATCTATTACCTCAGGTAGTGGCCATTTTCTCAATTTTATTTTTATCTTTTCTTCCTGTGTAATTACATCTTAGAAGTATAACAGCCTGGAGCAGCTTTGCATTAATTTTACCAATGAAAAATTACAATAGCTCTTCAATCAGCACATGCTCGTTCTTGAACAAGAGGAGTATAGGAGGGAAGGCATTGACTGGATGCCCATCAACGTTGGTCTGGATTTGCAAGCCTGCATAGATCTCGTTGAGAAGGTGATGCATGTTTTTCTCCTTGTTCATTTTTATTTAAGGAGCGTTGTCCCTGCTTGCCATGTTGATCCACATCAGGACTCGGGCCCTGGCAGGGGATGGGAGACGAGACAGGAGAGCTCTGCACTTTTTCTCCTAATGGTCTTTGTGTGCAGCACTTGTGACATCTTACTGAACACGCGTGTCACTTACCCCACTCCATCATTTCTAACAGACTGTTGCTGCGCGTTGGCTGCTTACTCATGGCCTCCACTCTTAATGCGTGAGGGAACTTGTCGAGATTAAAAATGGCCCTGTTCTTGAGTGGAAAAACAGAGCTGAAAATATAAGCACTGTCGGGCCTGGCTGATTAGCATAAGGTGAAGGAGTAGACCCAGAGCAGCTTAATGAAATTTGGCAAATTAGCATGCGAACAAACAACTGCCATAAATCCTCAAGGCCACTACCTTGCAGGATGTAGTTTGTTCATTTAATTGGACAAGTACCAGTTTAAGTAATTTATGACAATACTTCATGGCTTATTAGTAAATTAGCCGCAGTGCATGGTTTCTGAATCCAGTGGTGCTTCCGGACTCTGAAATATTTCCACGTGCTCTGGAAAAGATTAACCAGGTTTGCAGGAGGAAGTCACGATGGCT
This sequence comes from Micronycteris hirsuta, assembly GCA_004026765.1. Taxonomy (NCBI): domain Eukaryota; kingdom Metazoa; phylum Chordata; class Mammalia; order Chiroptera; family Phyllostomidae; genus Micronycteris; species Micronycteris hirsuta. The sequence goes on from PVJI01006409.1 coordinate 44,531, forward strand.
CTTCTCTGTGGCTGTGTCCACGGGAGCCAGTGTGGCGACGTGCTTATAGCCCCGGCCCCTGGGTCTTGCTGGGGCTGTGGGTTGTTGGAAAGCGTGAAGACGGGGCCGAGCAGGTCCAGGCCTCGTGCTTTTAACTTGCTGAATGTTTTCCTGAGCTGTGCTGTCGCATTTGATTCTCAACAACCCTGTCAGATGAGGGCTAACGTGGTGGTTTTGAGGGGCCTCAGTTTTTATCAATCAGTGTCCCATCAATTTTATTTATTAGGCTTTATATGAAACTAAGTCTTCTTTGAAAATAACCATAATTTCCAACAGGAGTGGACATGGCATTGATTTTATTTCTTTTATAACCAGTGTAGTTCCTTGGGGGAGAACAGGCTAATTAAAAAATAATGACAATGACCAACTCCTGAGTTGATTAAAAATAATAATAATGATAACCCAACCATGATCTAGTTAATGTTTGCTGGCATTATTGAAGCTGTAGGTTTCTGATTAGAAAGGAAAGAAAAGAACTAGAGCTTCTCAGAGGGGCAGATTTAGCTTTGGCGCTTGTTCTGTGATAGTAACTTACTCTGATTATGGCAAAATGCTGTTTTCAGGCAGGAAGGTGGCACATAGGCCTGACTCAGGTGCTGGTATGTCTGTGAATGTTACTGATTTTTAGTTGATCTGAAATGTGTTGTATCATGCCTGTCAGTATCCGTTATTCCAAATAACACACTGGCAACATGGATGCAATTTCCTACTAATATGATAAAATGAGAAAACAGAAACTGACCAGGTGATAGAAGGAAAAGATAAGTCTTCAGATTTCTATGAGTGATTTCAAAGGTATTCATGTCAGGGAAATGAGGAATACCAAAACCTTTCTTAAAATGATTTTATATTTTGAAAAGATTCATTTTGTTGACTCAAGCTATGTGAAGAAAATTTGTAGTAAATATTAATGATCAAACTTATTCCTTGAAATAGAATAAATCATAAGACGTTTTCAAAATCCAAAGGAACTTAAATACACCAGTATGTACAAGATGTCTTAGAGCGTGCATCTGTGTGTATGTACACAGAGAAGGCGGTGAGGGACAAATACCACGTGATCTCACCTTTGACTGGAACATACTCAACAAAAGAAAAAAACAAACAAAATATAACCAGAGACATTGAAATTAAGAACAGTCTAACAATAGCCAGAGGGGAGGGGGGAGGGGACAGTGGGGAGAAGGGTTTTGACACATGGACAAAACCAAGGGGGAGGGTGAAAGCAAGGGAGGGAGGTGGGTTTGGCTGGGGAGGGGGGAGTGGTGGGGAGAAAATGCAGACAACTGTAATTGAACAACAATAAAGTAATTTAAAAAAATGATAAAAAAATAAAACTTCAAAAAAAGAGAAAAGGGATGTTCATGCATAAAAGTTTTAAATGTTTGTTTATAAAAAAGTTTGTATCAAACTAACACAAATGTATTTATTTAATTAAGATTTTATTTTTTAAGTTTTAGATTCACAGAAAAATGGAGGACAAAGCACAGAGATATAGCCGCTCCCCTGTATGTGCATAGCCTCCCGGTCATCAGTATCCCCCACCCCCAGAGTTGCACATTCGATACAGTTGATGAACCTACATTGAGAGACACGGCAGTATCACTCAAAGTCCATAATTTACCTTACGGTTCACTCTTCATGTTATACATTCCATGGTTTGGGACACATGTGTGATGACATGTATCCATCATTATGGTATCAGACATAGTATTTTCACTGCCCCCCAAAACCTCTGCAGATCCCTGATCCTTTTATTATCATCATAGTTTTGCCTTTTCCAGAATGTTATATAGTTGGGATTCATTCAGTATGTAGCCTTTTCAAATTGGCTTCTTTCACTTAGTAATATGTATTTAAGGTTCCTCCATGTCTTTTCATGGTTTAGTAGCTCATTTATTTTTAGCACTGAATAATATTCCATTGTCCGGCTATACCGCAGCTTATTTATCCATTTGCCCACTGAAGGAAATCTTGGTTGCTTCCAAGCTTTGGCAAGCAAAGCTGCTATAAATATCCAAGCTGCTGTAAATATCCACGTGCAGGTTTTTTAGGTTGACATAAGTTTTCAATTCTTTTGGGTAAATACCGAGGAAAGCAACACAACTGTACTTCAACCGCAGCTTTAATCGTTAATTTCATCTTCAGGCATACCGTGACCTCCTTGCATGTGTATGCAGTAGGCAAATCCATGATAGGATTAACTCGCACTCTTTCATTACTTGGAATATTCTAGTTTGTTTAGAATTTGAGCATCAATCAATGATCTATTAAAGTATTTACATGTGATTACATAGTTATGGTTTTACATAGGAATTGATAAAGAGATTAGTTCTAATATTTTAAAGCAACCAAATAAAAATTATGCATTTCAAAATTTGTTGCCCCTTCATGGTGGTCTCTCTGAGAGGGGACATCCGCCTTCCAACAGTTTGGCCTTTTTGGAACAGTCTCTCATGGGGTGGGGATTAGGATAACATTTTAGAATTTTACCCGCTTTGAGAGAGAATTAGTTTTAATACTAATCGTCTCACCTGTTTCTGCGTCCAAACTCTGTTACCTAGCTTGATCACATGGTTCGCCTTATTTGCCTGACTTGGCCTTAATATCTTTTGATTATTTCTATAAAGCGATACACCATCACACAACAGGAAGTTTCCAAGTACCACTAGACGATGGTGTCAGATATCCTAAAGAATTTTCTAAAATATCTTAAATCCTGGCAGCACCTTGACAGTAAGTGTCGTTGCCTCCCAAGTGGGGTTCCTTGGATGTGAGAATTTTGATGCCTTTATTATCAAAATGAATTACATTAATATCTAGTTATCTTTTATACGCACATAAATATTTTGTGCTGTTTTGTTTGCACCTCTTACTTTCTGCCTATTGCGCACAGCAAAGCAGCCCAGGCCCCAAAGCCCAGCCCTGGATGTCAGAGTGTTCACCTGTCAGATGATTATTTAAAAACTTGCTGAGAACTTACATTTTATTCACCTTGGAACTTACTGTGCTAGGAGTTGTGAGAAATGTAAATCAGAGGCGTCATCCTAGCGTTCAAGGAACTTAAAACACGTCTTAAGACCAAAACTATTACTGCTTTTTTTTTTAATTAAAGAAACATGTAAACTGATTCAGTAACAACTTGTTTTCAATCACTTTCTTGTCACCCCACTGGTGAGGGGAAGTTCCTGCCCTAGAGTTATGGGGCGGCTAACAGAGGACACTCCACCCTGGACCGATGAGACTGACGACAGCTTACTCACAGCCCGGAGGAGAACACTGCACGCCATGCGGAGCCACATGGCGTTTGCACCGTTTGCACTTGAGAAGAGAATGGATGAGCAGGGGCTGTGGGAGGCAGGCTTTGTAGTAATAATCGGGGGAGGTGACCCTTGGATGCCACTGGAGGATGTGATTGACTTGTTCGAATACTTCCATGGGCCGGCAGAGAACTGAAGCCCGTTACTCAGGGTAAGCAGGCACTGTGACAGGTCCCATGGTCAGGAGGTTGTTGGCTAGGGGACCTCACCCATGGAAGCACACCAGGAAGGCGAACTTGTGATTGGGTCGCTTGAAGCCCTCTTGGTTTTCCCTGATGTCAAAACACACATAATGTCGGACCTTCATTTTAGGCCAAATACCACACTACTGTGCAGAAGTCTTTGAATTAAATTCTGTAGAAAAGTTTAGCATTTGTTATAAATAGCACTTGCCCTTAGGAAGTATGCAGTCAAGTAGGAAATTTGTAAGTCTAATGAATGTAAGAATACGTGTCAGTATAAATATAGTAAGGCACCGACAAAGACCCACAGAACTCGGGAGAGCAGAGGTCACCTCTACTTGCAGGTGTCCAGAAAGGTCTGGTGGGAAAGAGCGTAACGTTCTATCTGGACTTAATACATGGGTGTGATGTCAGCAGGTAAAGAGAGGAAGTTAACAGGTGAGGTGACTGGCAAGAGCAAAGGCACAGAGACAGGGAAGCAAAGGACGCATTCCAGAATGTTAGGTAGTCTAGTTAGAGCTTAGAACAGACAGATGGAAGTAGCTAGAAGTTAAAAAAAAAAAAAAAAAGGAGGGTCAGCTTGTGAAGGGATTTTAATGAATTTCTGCCCTATTTTTAGGCAATGGGGAGCCAAAGTGAGTTCTGTGCTGGGCAATAGAATAGTCAGGGTTGCTTGTGCTTCGTCTGGTGGATTTGTGTATGGTGGTCACACTGGTGGGAAAGGCTAATATTAAGGTGTTTAGGCAGGTGAGTAATACACAGGCCCTGAATCAGGACAGCAAAGTGGAAACAGTAAGAAAGTGACAGACATACATGAGAGGAAGGCAGAATTCGTCGTATTTGAAGAGGGAGAGGTAGAGCACCAGTGTTCTGAGTGAGGGCTGCCGGCTCAGACCGTTTACTGTGCAATATAGAACAACTCGTGCTATGGGGCAGCATTTGGAAATTAATTTTCTGAAGGGCCTCATATTTTTTAAGATTTGATTTATTTATTTATTCAAGAGAGAAGGGAGGGGAGGGAGAAAAGCAGAGAAACATTGATGTGGTAAAGAAACATTGATCAGTTGCCTCTCTCATGCCTCCAACCAGGGACGTGGCCCGGAACCCCAGCATGTGCCCTGACCTGGAATCCAACCTGCGACCTATCAGTTTGTGGGAAGATGCCCAACCCACTGAGCCACACCAGTCAGAGCTGAAGGGCCTCATATTTATTAGAAGCTTTACAGTTTTTATTAAGGGTTGACTATAGGCATGATGAGAAAATACATGTACAAGAAAATACATGTACCATTTGCTGGTACAAGTTGGAGTCTATGCCTCCATCAGCTTGTACCAGCAGATTCACTTTAATTTATCAGATTCTCCCTTGTCCTTCTCATTATCCTTCTTATTTCTCACTTTCCCAAGAACCTGCAAGGTCAGTGCTGCCAGGAGCAACACAGGTGTTGGTTCTACTTGGACTGTTTTGTCCTCACTTAGAACACCTCGCATGCTCATGCATTGCATCGTTCCCCTCCTAGGTGCTTCAGATGAGAGGGAGGAAGACATCCAGGACCACTCAGTTAAGAGTTGTTGGTTGAATGTTGTTCAATACATTTTCTACTCTAAATGCAGGTTCTAAGTTTCTGAAAAGAAACAAAAGAGGTAGAAAACCGTAGTCCACATATAAGAATGATAGACTCAGATGTATCAAAACACAGTCTTCAAATATCTAATGATCCACCACTGAAAAGAAAAATTAGACCAATTTCTATTGGCTCCAGTGGAATGATTTAAAACAAAGAATTCTGAACTACAAACAAAGTTTCTTTTAATATATCACCTATCCAGAGCATTGACTCAAACTTGGTGTGTTTTGTTTCTGTGGAAATATTCAAGCATAAGCTTATCTGCTTTTCAGAAGAGAATTGTAACAGGGATTCAAGGAGCTATTAGGTGGGTTGGACTAGACCTCTAATGTCTTTCTCAGACCTGAGATTCTATGGTTCTTAGGTACAAAGCGTTGGCAGAGAATTATGAAATTTATGTTGTTGGGCCAAGGAGTCATGTTGTACCTTGGAATTCTCCTGATGTTTTACCTGCACTTTTGTTTTGATGACTTTGTGGTCTACATACGATGTCTATGTCTTGCCTCCTTTGCTAAATGCTCTAGAGCCAGAAGCCAGTCTGATCCCTCCTTTTAAACTCAGAATGTCTGGTACAGTAATTTGTTCATGAAGGCCCTTCAAAAATATTCATGAAGTAGATAAATGAGTACACAAATATACAAAATCATCTGTAAATATCAGAGTCCTTGATCCCTCACCGAGCCTGGTTTTCTCTCTCTGTATGTACCCTATATTGTTTAATGGAAGCATCCATTACCCATTTGCTCAAACCAAAAACCTGGTCATCCTTCTCTCTATCACATCCCACATTCTGTCCCCTGGCAAGCTGCAACCAGCGCTAATTTCAATCTATATCACATTTTCAATGACTTTTCACAGCCTCCAACACTATCGCTAGTCTAGACCAGCAGTCAATAAACTACAGCCCTGTGGGCCAAGTCCAGGCCGAATCCTGTTTTTGTAAATAGATTTAATGGAACATTGCCATGCTCACTTTATTTACATATTGTCAATTGCTCCTTCAGGGCGGAAAGGGCTGAGCTGCTGGCAAAGGTGCCACAAAGACTAGGTGGCCCACAAAGTGTAAACTACTTACTGCAATATATGGCCCTATTGAGAGAAAGTCTGCTGAATGGGGTCATCAGGTTTTCTATCCCATATCCTGTTTTTTGTTTTTATAACCCTTTAAAAATGTAAAAACCAATAAAAATTTCAAAAAAAGTTAAAATGTAAAAACCATGATTAGCTCACCGGCTTTCCAATACAGGCCACATCCGAGATTTGGCCCAGAGGCACTGCTTCACCAACCCCCTTCTAAACATATGATCCTTTTCAAGCGTAAAGCAAATCACATCACTCCACATTAAAAATCACCAAATGACTCCTATTACACTTCAAATAAAATCCAAATGTCTTATCGTGGTCCATAAGACCTTTGGGATCCAAAACTTCTTACCTCTGACTTGATCTTGTAACCACAAACTCCGTCTGACTGGCTTTGTCCCGTCCACGTGTGACCCTGGCAGGACCGCAAACTTGCCGTGTGTGCCACTGCCTGGAAGCTCGGTGCTGTTTCTCTGCCCAGAATGCAGAGTACAGATCGTCTCAGGGCCGCATTTCTCCTCCAGGGCAGAGGGTTTTACCCCACGCTTCCATTCTACTAAAATCGCTCCCACCCAGCCCCCTAGTCATTCTCTGCCTCTTTACTTCGCACATCTTCAGAGCACTTATGTGACATTAAGTCACTTATTTTTTTGTTTTCTTGTCTGGTCTGTTTGCTCCACTAGAATGTGAGCACCATGGGGAAAGGCAGTTTGTCCATGTGGCTCATGGCCAGCTCCTACTGGTGCCTGGTTGGTATTTAATAACTATTGATTGAATGGATGATTGGCTAGTTGTAAGTAGTGACTATTCCTTCCCCTTGTTAACTGATTGCTTTCCTGGGAAAGAATTTACACTAACCTCCTGCAGCAAGTATTATTTCCTAGTGTTTTCTCATCTGCTGTGTCTGTGCATCTCCAACAGCCAATGGGCATCTTTTTCATCCTCGAAGAGGAATGTATGTTTCCTCAGGCTGCAGATGTGACCTTCAAGACAAAACTTTTTGACAACCATTTTGGAAAGTCAGCTCATTTCCAGAGGCCCAGGCCTGAGAAGAAGAAGAAATGTGAAGCTCACTTTGAACTTGCCCGTTATGCAGGAGTGGTAAGCTACCTCTAGACCTTCAGCCCTGACTGTTCTAAAAGCACTCAGCCAAAGTCCTTAGGTAACATATAAGTAAAGTTCAGATTAAATGAAGAGATGAACAAAATAAACCTCAGTTTCAGAAAAATGTTGGTTCAACCTTTCAGTACTTAGGAAATGAAATACCTACAATATAATAGTATTCCATGTGCACAGAGGTCAAAAATCTCAAAATAGACTGTGTTGCCCCAACTCAAAGTAAGACAGCTTCAGAGTCAGGGAGACTATCAAAGTAATGGGTTTTTTCTTACTCTTCCTTCCTTTCAACTTAACATTGTACGAGTGAGTGATTTCAATTGATCTTTTTATTGAAGTTTTTTTATTCTCTCATAAAGAAATAGTCACTATGAAGTAATGGTCTTCAACCTATGGCCAACAAAGGTTTCTAATGACCCTCACTGCCTCTTCTCATTTCCCCACTGGGAATGTGTGTGTGTGTATGTGTGTGTGTGTGTGCCCCTTTTTTTCTGCTTTTATATTTCTGGTCAGTAATTCTGGATGGAACAGAAAGAGAACTGATAAAGGCTAAAATGATGCTTCAATCTAAAAACAGCCAGTCAACTGTAGAGATATGCTTGTAATTCTCTTCTTGAATATCTTTGAACATTAATTATAATAATATTTACAGCAAACTACCATTATAATTCCCAATTTTTTTTGCTCACTGTGTGTCAGAGACACTTGGGTTATTTCATCTATTCTTGCCTGTGAAGGAGTGCTGATGTGAATTGTTTCTACTGGAAATGCCACCTGTTTCTTCCTCCCTCTCCCTCCCTCCTACTTTCCTCCCTTTCCTCTCCTCCCTTTCTCTTCCTTCCTTCTGCAATGCAAGTGGTAAAGCCTGAAGATCTCTTTGGGTGGCACACTGGATTTCCAGGAGTATATTCAGTGCTGTAACATCAAACTAATTTAAAGCTAAAGGATCCACACAATTTGTGATATTTTTTAAAAGAATGCAAACTTGCTGTGTTAATTTACATACGCTCCTCTTTTGTTCCTTGAACTTCATGTCTTTCCAAAGGTGCCTTATAACATCAGTGGCTGGCTTGAAAAAAACAAAGACCTTCTTAATGAAACAGTGGTGGCTACATTTCGGAAGTCATCTAACAGACTCTTGGCAAACCTTTTTGAAAATTACATCAGTACCGACAGCGGTGAGTCAAACAATCTTCCCTCATTTTTCAGCCTCAGAATGGAACCCATGGCTGCCTCAGTGCGTACAACAATCTTTGCTTCTTTCCGGTGATGATATCTGTGTCTGGTCCCTGTGGTCGGAGTTGTCCCCTCATATTGGCCTTTCTGTCCTCAGGCTGGCAGTTCTTCAGGGAAATGGTGCTCAAAGCCAGATATATCTGGCCTGCTTTTTTTTTCCCCCTGCTGGAGCCAGCTGCAAAGAGAGCAGCAAACCATGTTTTCATAAATGATTTGGGGGAAATAACAAGTCCCATTCATAGATATTCCAGAAATATCTTGGAATTCTCCTTCACAGTGCTTTTATAATAACTCGGGGTTATTCGAAGCCTCACGATGACAGGGATTATGTCTGACCTTTTCAATGATAGCCTCAAGCTTGTAGCAAATGCCCGTTTAGCAGGTACTCCATAAATACTTATTGATCAACTAATAACTGATCTTGTTTAGTAGTTTGTAATTTACAAAGCACTTTCAGATATATTATCTCACTCAATCCTTGCCACAACCCTTTCAGATACATATAGAGGAACTCTCTCCCTATCTTACAAGAATAAGGATAGAAGAGTTAAATAGCATCCCTGGTTTAAGAAATCTGCTAAATGGCAAAACCAAGGTAGGAAGCAAGATTTTTGCTTCCTAGTCTGGTGCCTCTTCCACTCTCACTCTCTCCCAAAACAAACAAAACAGAGAGATGGACAGTCTACATGTGTTTAGGATGCAGTTCAGACTTTTGCATCGTGATACAAAGAATTTGAAAATACTTAGAGTCCAAGTTGCTAATGTCAGCCTCACAATCAAACGAATGCTAGGCTAGCTACAGAGGGAAGCTCTCATGATTCATAGCAAAAGTCCCAGATTGGCAGCCCCTAAGCAGAACCTGGCCTTCAAACATGGTTGTGATTAAAAAAAATCAGAAGATTTCACATATACATTTGGTTTCCCTTTTTCTTTAAAAAATTTGGAATTATGGGAAAATCTGGTCAGCCTGGGTCAAATACGTTCACGCAATGGGAAAGAATACTAGCTGTTCTATAAGTGGGTGTGTACTCAGCCTCCCAGCGTGCTCATTCTTCTATTATCTTACACCCAGCTTCAGGCTAACTCCTGGCTCCTGTAGAGTGACTCGGGACTCCTGATAAACATGGACAGGGAAGGGAGAGAGAATTTAGCTCCTCCTGGCTTTATCAGCACATGAGGACATAATTCAGGGCCATGCCTGAAATCCTGTTGGCCACTCTCAAGAGGAATTCAGAAATGGAAGCTATTGTGTTTGGACCCCGATCATCTTCAGGCAGTGCATTTGCCTGATTCTAATAGCTTCTCAAGGGGCTCTGAGGAGTCTCTTAGATAGTGGTCCTGTTGCTTATGGCTCCCAGATGAGTCATTCTCTGATCATAAGAAATCAGAGAGTGGTTTGGGCAGAGAATTAGAGAGGAAATCATCTTCTAACTCTTCAGCGTGTGGTCTTTGGAAATGGGAGAGAATTGTCCAGAATGTCCTTTTTCATAATTCTTTAAACAACCCCTGAAAACACTTACCTCCAAGTCTCAGCCTCATCCAAACATCAAGTTACCTATATTTCTTTTTAAAGATTTTATTTTTATTTATTTTTAGAGAGAGGGGAAGGGAGGGAGACAGAGAGGGAGAGAAACAGTAATGTATGGTTGCCTCTCACATGGCCCTCACTGGGGACCTGGCCTGCAATCCAGTCATGTGCCCTGACTGGGAATTGAACCGGGACCCTCTGGTTCCCAGCCCGCGCTCAATCCACTGAGCTATACCAGCCAGGGCCAAGTTACCTATATTAACCACACTTTCTCCTGGGGTATCCAAATATTTTAAATCAGTTATAATTTAAAAAATAATGGAAGGTAGTATATTTCCTTTTCATGTGTGGAGAAACTGAAGTAAAAATAAGTCAAGTGATTCCTTTTGAGAGCTTGGATCATGTCAGTGGGACATTCATGATTAAACTTTATGACATCTGTCTCACACAGCGCTACTCAGGCAGAGGATATTTTATTAGTTTTCTGTTCTGATATCTAACCCATTTTTTCCAGATTGCCTATGGATTTTTTTGTTGTATATATTTGTGAGTTAGCTCTCCACAGATGTTTGCAAAACAATTGACTTAGCATAAATTCTTTTGCTTCAAGAAAATGGAAATAGATTGTTTTTTTATAAATTATAAAAGTAATGTATGAGTGTTGCTAAAAACATAGACAGTATAGAGAAACTAAAAAAGAGGAACGTAAAAATTACCTATAATCTCACATAAGGAGCTAACAACTCCTAACACTTGGTGTATACTCCTTCCAACATGTTTTACATGTGTAGTCACCCGTAACACAACTGCAATTACAAACACGTACACTCAGGGCCATAATATACAAGGTGTTTTGTAACCAACTTTTTCTCTTGAAATAAACCTACAAATCTTTCCATGTCAGTTATAGGAATCCACACCATTGTTTTAAAAAGTCAAAGCATTTCATTGTATGACTAGTCTTTCATAATTTAACTAACAAACTTCCTATTGATGGACATTTATTGATAATTTTATTTTTTGCTTATTTTTTGTAATGACTAAACAATGTTGCAATGAGTGTCTTTACACAGTTGCTTGATTATTTCCTTAAGGAAAAGCACTAGAAATGGACATTTTTGTGTTGAGACATAACTATTTTTAAAGCTTTTGTAGATATTGCCATATTGTTTCTAGAATTTTGACGAATATATGCTTTCATCAGCAGAGTTTGGTAATGTGATAAAAAAAGAGCTTTTTAATTTTTTTTTCTTGTTTTAGCTCTACAGTTTGGGGAGAATAAATGCAAGAAGGGAGCTTCATTCCGAACGGTTGCATCTCTGTATAAAGTAATTTTTAATTGTATCTACTTGTATATTAACTGCCTTACAACATGCATAGGTTATTATTTATTTGAAATTTTACATCTTCAAAAAAGAATAAAATATCTGAAGCTAGCCAAGTTGGAATAGTTGAAATTTATCTTGGTATCACTGGGCTTTCGTGGACACTGTTGGCTTTAATGAAAATATTGGCTCATAACTCATAGTTGCCAAAATTGCTCTTGGCCAAATGAGGAAGCTAAGCTGCCTCCCTACCATCAGCTCCAGACCGTGGTCCCTCCCTTGCCTCAAGGTGGGACTGACTGTGATACAATTGCTGCATTTGTGCTCAGCGCTCCTGCAGGGATCAGACTGAGCAGAATCTACACCATTGCTTTCCTCGCCATGCCGCCCCACCCCAGCCCTACCCTGCTTCCCCCATTCTCCAACTCAGATTCTGCTTCCAGAGAATCTGACCAAAGATAAATGTTTTTCAGTCAGAAAACTCGAGAAACAGTTTCTTTCTTAAAGCCATTTATTGCCCAGCCCTAAGTTATTGCTATCAAATTCAAAACAGGTAGATGTGATTCATACTAGAACTGTGTCAGATAAAGAACTACTTGGCATAGGAAAGAAAAAAAATCATGTATGTTTGGGAAGCAGAAAAGAATCTTGAAATCAGTAAGTTATTGTTGGTATGCATGTTGGCTTTAAGACGAAGTTGATAGACTTGGAGACGCTTGTGAGGCAATGAATGTTTTCAGTGGTTTGCAAAGTGATTTTGTGTTTGTTTTGGTCTCTATTTTAGGGAAACCTAAATAAATTGATGATTAATCTGAAATCAACAGCACCCCATTTTGTGAGATGCATAAATCCCAATGTAAGCAAAATGCCAAGTAAGATCTGGACTTCCTCATAATCCACACTAGGACATACAATTGATTCGAGCCATATTGAGTGTCTCTTTAAGAGACATTTACTGGTCCCCTTTACATAAGAGTAGATTTTCAGATAGGAAAATGAAAGTAAGTTAAAAGTGAGATCTTTAGAACTTCCACAAGGTTGCCTTTGAATTGAGATTCAAGTGGACATATGGAAGGATTTCACAAAGCAGGCTCGATTGGGTAACATTAGAATGCTTGATGTCACAATTTAAAGTCCTGCTTGAATTTCATGGTAACGTGTGGATGAGATGCTATGTCATTGTCTGCACGAACAAAGAATAATAAAAAGGGATTGAATGACCAATTGGTGATTAAGGGAGATATATAAGCATAAAGGACACTATTCGGTCTGAGTTATCTAAATTGGCCATAAAGACAGTTCCTAAATTAATTTCTAATTATTAAGAACTCCCTCTAGTCTTTCTCCCTAATAGTATCTATCTCTTCAGTTATGTACTTCTGGGCAGTGGGTACCTTTCTAAACCTTTTCTACTTTTATTGAGGTATTATTGACATACAGTACTGTATAAGTTTAAGGTGTACGGCATAATGATTTGACTTATGTATATGTGAAATGATTACCACAGGCTTAGTTAATATCCATCATCTCATATAGACATAAAAAAAGAAAAAATTTTCTTTGCGATGAGAACTCTTAGGATACACACACACACACACACACACATACATAAACACATACACACACCCCAAAAGCAGTTGTCATCATGTTGTACGTGCATCCCTAGTATTATTTATCTTGTAACCGGAAGTTTGTACTTTTTAACCCCCTTCATCCAATTTTTCATCTCCCCAGCCCCCACTCTAGTAACTACAAACCTGACCTCTCTCTTTTTCTAAGAGGTTCGGATTTTTCTTCTTCTTCCTTTAAGATTCCACATATAAGTGAGATCATACAGTATTTGTCTTTGTCTGACTTATTTCACTTAGCATAGTGCCCTCAAGTTTCATGCATGTTGTCACATATGGCAGGATTTCCTCCTTTTTATGGCTAAATAATGCTCCACTGAATACATACACTACAACTCTTTAATCCACTCATTTGTAGATGGATACTTAGATTGCTCACATGGCTTGGCTTATTGTAGTGGATACTTTTTGATTAGTAGATGGTGGTAGGAGGATGATGGAATAAGATGGGCGGTGATGAATAATTTTTTAATGTTTTTAATTGCCAAAACAAAGTTTTTACAGTCATTAACTACATAGATTGCCTTTCTTAAACCGTGGGGTTGGGTATTTCCAGGCTTCTCTTTAGAATGACAGGCTTCTATAGTGTTTGGCCAGAGGCTGTCAGCCTCAAAGTTGTGTATTTGACAAGCACTTATGTCTTTTTTTTTCTTAAAGTTATCTTTTTTATTTATTTTATTTATTTGTTTAATATATTTTATTGATTATTCTATTAAAATTGCTCCATTTCTCCCCCCTTTATTTCCCTCCACCCTCCCATTCCCTGCCCTTTAGTTTTTGTCCATGGGTCATACACATAAGTTCTTTGGTTTCTACCTTTCCTATACTATTCTTAACCTCCTCCTGTCTGTTTTCTACCTTCTGTTTATGCTACTTATTCTCTGTACTTTTTCCTCCTCTCTCCCCCTACCACTCCCCTGTTGATATCCCTCCATGTCTTATATAAATCCCTTTAACATTTCATATAATAAAGTCTGTGTGATGATGAACTCCTTGAACTTGACCTTATCTGAGAAACACTTTATCTGCCCTTCCATTCTAAATGAAAGTTTTGCTGGATAGAGTATTCTTGGTTGTAGGTCCTTGCCTTTCATGACTTGGTATACTTCTCTCCAGCCCTTTCTTGCTTGGAAGGTCTCCTTTGAGAAATCCACTGACAGTCTTATGGGAACTCCTTTGTAGGTAACTGTCTCCCTTTCTCTTGCTGCTTGTAGGATTCTCTCCTTATTTTTAATCTTGGGTAATGTTATTATGATGTGCCTTGGTGTGTTCCTCTTTGGGTCCTGCTTCTTTGGGGTTCTCTGAGCTTCTTGGACTTCCTGGAAGTCTATTTCCTTTGCCAGATTTGGGAAATTCTCGTTCATTATCTGTCCAAATATACGTTCAATTTCTTGGCATTCCTCTTCTCCTTCTGGCAGCCCTATGATCTGGATGTTGGGTCATTTACAAATGTCTTGGAGGTTCCTTAACCCCTCCTCATTTTTTTGAATTCTTGTTTCTTCCTTCTAGTCTACCCCATTGGTTTGAGTCTCAGCTTCCTTCTTTTCTCTATTGGTTCCCTGTATATTTTCCCTCATTATCTTTAGCGTATCCTTCATTTGTTCATTTATTTGCATCCACCTTTCTTCAAATTTTGTGAGCATCCTGATTACCAGTGTATTAAACTGAGCATCTGATAGGTTGGCTATATCCTCGTCCATTAGTTGTAATTTGTTCTGATCTTTCATTTGGGCCATTTTCTTTCTTTTTATCTCAGCGAACCTGTTACTTTAATGGGGCGGAGCCTTAGGTGTTCGCTGGTGCTGGGTAACCTACGTTGTTGTCTTGCGACGCTTCCTCTGGGGGTGGGGCCTGGGAGGGAGCAATGGCGTCTGCTCCATTCACCCTCTGCTCCCTAGTTCCCCACTGACTTTTCTGCCAGTCTCGGCCCTGCTGGTTCCCACTGGCCTCTCCGATTGTACCAGCTGCAGGCTTCCCTTGTTGCTCTGGGCCGCGCTTTGGCTAGGCATGCCTGGCGTGAGTCCCTCCGGGCAAACTGCCTCTCGCTCCACTTCTCCGCCCGGCTCTGCCCCGCTTACCGATCTGGATGAACGTCCTCTCCAACTTCTTGGGTGTCGGACTTCCCCTCAGTTCGATTCTGTCCATTCTGGTTGTTTATTTTGCTGTTGAACTCGTTGTCTAATCTCTCTGGTTGTGGGCGGCAGCGCAGTGCGTCCACTTATGCCTCCATCTTGGCGGAAGTCCAGCACTTGTGTCTTCAGAGCACTAATCACCCTTGGAATATGTAGCCAGATGTTGCTCATTCTGATTTCTAAGGTTCTGTAGTATTTTGCATTTTTATTAACCTTCTGTAATTAAGACTCCAATCTTGACAGTCTGTGACCTATTTTTGGAAAGCGATGCTAAACAATGATGCTGCAGTTTGAGTTTTTGCAATGCGAACACTTCATGTTCATTCACACTGTCTGTTTTTGCCTCATTGTTTTCTGTCTCCTGGGTTCCTGAATGCACCTGGGGACATTGCTTCCATCTAGCAAGGAATCTAATTAGGTGCCTCTATTTTGGAGTCATTCTGTTACCTATTAGAGTTGCCTCCCATTGAGTCAGCTCTAATTTCAGCAGGGCTTTTTTTTTTTTAAGTCATAAGACAAAGTTATAAGAAAAGCTTCATGATCTAATCAAAACAGCTCTTCATATATACTTAAAGGAAGTGAGCGTGCTTGACTTTACGGTGTCATAGGACCCCACTTTTGCCACTTTTCACAGATCATCTGTTTCTTTCTATGAGCTGGATGGGAGGACAGGAATATTGCTACATGGCTTTTATTTGTTTACTGTGACCCGGCACATAGACAGACATCTCGCGCCCATTTTTCTTATAACGCTATGGGAGGGCTTCGTGTTCAGAGGAGGGCTGCTTGGCTTTTTCCAGAAGACTTGCAGAGAGCCAGATACAGTGGCTCCTTCAGCGTTTTTTCAAAAGTTTCTGTCTGAGACTGCAGCTCTAGAGGTGCTTCTTTTGATGAAAGAGAAGGTGATAGGAGGATGCTTATTCTGTAGAATAAAACTTAGATGCTGAATGTAGGCTGGAATGTAGCCACGTCCTTTCTAAGTCAAAACAGTAAATGGGATTTTGTTGTACCATTTTCCTCTTTCTTTTTATTCCCCCTTCTTGTAATCCCTTTGTCCTCCTTGGAGATATCAGTTTTCCTTTGAATTCTTATTTCTCTCTCTAGCTGTTTTTTGACTGGTGAATAGATGTGGTAACAGCCATTTCCATTGTAGCAAAAATGTTTTCTTTTTCACCTTCCAGGAGTATTTGCTTATGAAATCTTGACAAACTGCAAGCTAAAGGGCTCATTACATGTTAAAGAAATTTTAGGTAAATCCTATTTGAGACTCCCACAGAGCAGGATGGGTACTATATGTACCATCAGGCTGGGAGTGGGTGAGCTATTCATTGCCTATCAGACAGAGAGCACAAAACTCAGACTCTTTGAACCTAAGATGCAGCAATTAGGGCAAAATCTAGGGGATAATTTTTTTAGATACAGACTCAACTTGAGTCCTTTTTCTGCAGGTGTAATGGACCCTCACTTAGTTCTACAGCAGCTGCGCTGTAATGGCGTCTTTGAAGGGGCTAGGATATGCCGCGACGGCTTTCCAAACCAACTGCTGTATGCGGACTTTAAACAAAGGTAAATGCGCACCCCAGGATCCACAGAGCCTGAGGCAGTCTATTCTGTTTACCTCTCGTTCCGAGAGCTGAGCCATGTGTTGTTTGTTCGGTTGATGTGCTCCAGACTACAGATCACTGTGTTTTGGTGGTGGTGAGATATATGATGACAGGGTTTCATTATTATTTCCCCTTAAATCCCACATCCATGTAGCTGTAATATCCTTATATATCTATTAAAGGATAATAGTCCCACATATAGAAGAAATATATACAGCAGAAAGGTATGGAGGCTGAATTGAATCTCTGAAATGCTGTGTATAGTTAATCGTAGCTGCCACCCAAGCAGGCTGTTGCTTCACTAGCAAACGCATGAAAGGAAGGAAGCCAGCAGGGTGTGCAGCAGGAAGCAGGAGAGGCGTCTTTGCTGTCTGTTTCCCAAATTCTTAAAGTGTAAATTATAGGTCATCAAGCAAATTTAAGCAAAGTATGGTAGTGTAGACAGAGTACCTGTCTTAGAATTAAAAAGCATATTTCTGGGTCTCTACCAATTTACCATTAGGGTGAAGGTTTCTTGGAATTTGTCTCTGCTTTTCATTTTTCTTATCTGTACAATAGAGACATGTAAACCTGCCCCTCTCTCTTTTCCCTTCCCAATCTCTCTTTCCCTCCCTAATTGAGCAGAGAGTCAAATGAGGTTGTCTTTAAAATATGATGGAAAGTACTAACTGTTATACCAAAGTAAAGGATTATTGCTTGTACCTTCATTACTATTGCCAGGAGTTTCATGAAAATCAAACATATTAGTAGAAGATGGAAGTTTGTACTTTTTTCCAGCTTACTTGTCCAGATTACTCTTTATTTGAATCATATGTCCTCCTGATCCCAGAATTTATTCTCTGCCTACTTTAAATTAGATACTGCATTCTGAACCCAAAGGCCTTTCCCAAGAGTAAGTTTATGAGCAGCAGAAAAGCAGCTGAAGAATTACTTGGTTCCTTGGAGATAGACCATACTCAGTACCACTTGGGAATGACCAAGGTAACCAGAGCACTACTAAGGAGAAGAGTGGGAGGAGATATGTATATGTTAACATACCCATGAAAGTTCTAGAAGGCATTCTAAAGCTCTTGTGACCACAAGGGATACAAATAGGGAGCGGGAGAAAGTGGAAATTTCCATGCTATTTGGGAGAAAATTCAGTGCTTCTTAAATGTCAGTCTTGACTACATTCACGTTTTTTATAATTATTAATCTAAACAAGTTTGTGTCAAGATATACCGAATCATCCTTTAGTCTGCAAAAAATTGTGTATACATATCAGAGTTAGAAAAGGGTGAATGAATCAATGGTGTGGATAAGTGTTTGTTTGCATGTACACTGATGAATCCATAAGTTCTGTTTTAGGGAATTAATTGTAGAAGACTATCTGAATAATTAAAATCTTTAAGGTCAACCCCATTATCCAAAAAATTAATGCAAAGTGAACTTCATTAAATGTAATTCACTAAACTCTGCTTTATCTTAGGTGATCCACGTGTGTTGGGAAACGTCTAAGAGATTGGGTTTTATCTGACAGTCAACATCATGCTGTTCCTAGTGACACCCGCATCAGGACCATGTTATTTGAAGGACAATGGGAGGGCTTAGGTTGAAGTGCTCATAGGAACAGAACTCTGTAGGACATCATTGTAAAACGTTATATGATTTCCATATTTTGAGTATCTGAGAGTCTGGTTCTGCTGTTCGTTTTTTGTGCTGATTTTCACTACTGGTGCCTTGCTTCCTTGTGTGTTTATTTATTTTTTGCTGTATAATGCTCATCCATATGAGGTAAGTCACAAAATTTAAGGAGGAGCTCACTCTTACGGCTATGCAAGTGCTGACATGTACAACTCTGAAAGTGATGGCCTTAAATTCTGTGCCTTACATACTTCACTCACCTCATCTTGTGCATTACTAATGATTTTCCACAAAACTTTTATGTGAATTCTTTAATTCTTAGGACAAAAATGCCTTTCTCTAGAGAAGGGATCAACAAACTATGGACTAATGGCCATTTCTATGGCCTATTTTTTTTATGTGGCCCAATTGCTAAAAAAGGTCTTGCATTTTTAAGGGATGATTTTTAAAAGAAGAATATTCTACAGAGAATCTGTGTGAACTACGAAGCCTAAAAGTATTTACAGTCTCGCCATTTACAGAAAAATTTGTAGAACCTTGCCTGGTACTTTAGAGAACGGCCTGCCTGGGCCTATCTTAAAACTTAAAGTTCCCTGGGTAACCCAGCCATTACTAATAGATGAGGGGAGGGGAGTGTAAGTTCTTAAGGAACCAATATAAACACAGGATTAGATAAAACAATTTTTTGCAAACTTAATGTTTATAAAAACCAGTCTTTCTAAAAACATGCATTTTAGACATTAAATAAAACTCAAGAAGTAGAACTGAAAAAAATGAACACATCGATCACTATTAAGGTAATTCAATGGACACTTACTGAATACACATTATACATGGAACTAACATCTGACTTATATTTCTCTTGGTGTTTTTAAAAGCTGGCTTTTTAGGCCAACTGGAAGCAATGAAGGATGAAAGGCTATCTAAAGTCTTTCCATTGTTCCAAGCCAGAATGTGGGTCACACTGATGCGAATCAAATTCCAGAGGATTCTGGAAGAGAAGTGTGCCACCTCCCCTGCATCCGCACTGCTGGGTGACAGTGGTCCTCAGTCAGTGTGATCTTATCTCATTGCCTTATTCCAGGGCCGGGAAAGGGCTGCCTCCTCTGCTTAGGCTTGGACCGAACTGTAACACCAAACACAGCCCAAAGGTCTTGTATTGCCTTATCCAACCAAGTATCAGCATAATTCAGATATTTCTTGCCTTGCTTGTAGCCTTCCCTCTGGAGGGATTCCTTATAGTCAGGGAGGCCTGGATCTCTGAGGGCAGCATGATTCACAGTCTGTGACAGCAGCAGACCTGGAAGGGTTTGTGTGAAGCCACCTCTGTGGGGAAGTTTTCTGTCCACTTTGCAACCTCCCCTGGGTCAGAAACTGTGCGCCTCTTGGTGGCATGTAACCATAACTCTCTTACTTCGTTTCAGGCAGGTTCATTAGGGACATCATTCATCATCACGTTTGGACACTTAGGTATAGGTTTTGTCTATTCTTTAACAGACTCATGGAAATCAATCTGGAAAAATCTCCAAATAGTAGAACCGTGAGCAAGGGATTCTGCAGTTGTTGCGTTTGCTTTTTCTGCAGCATAGTGTACATTCTAGAGACATGTAAACTGTGGTCTTGGTGTAACTTACTTAGTTAACAACCCATTAGTTCCTTCTGTTAACCCAAACAGTACATGGTGAGGTCAGAGGTATTAGAGCTACATCTCCTAAGAGTCTTCTATGACCCTCACGGAGTCTCAGCGTGGTGTGGAAGTTTACAGGAACGTGGGAGCAGGGGACATGGCTGCTGGGATCAACTGCATGAAATTGAGGAAGACTCTTAATTTCTCCGTGGCTCACTTTCTTTGTCTCCACAATGAAGTCTTTACTATCCATTCTTTTTAAATCATAGGATGAGTTTTTAAAAACTTTTATGAAATATTTCAAACACACTGAAAATATTGTAATAAGCACTCATGGATCTATTGCCAAAGTATATCAATTATTAACATTTTTTATAATTGCTCATAACTTTAAAAAATAATTAACAAAGGAAAGCCCCTTTCATATTTCTCTCGATTAAAGTTTTGTAAAGATATGAAGACATATAGATATGCATATATCTTTTAAAGGTGACATGATTTTTATGTTTTTAGTTTTTCACATAAATAATATTCTGTATGTATTATCCTAAAATTTGTTCTTTATGTTCAGTATTAGTTTTAAATTTTATTAATGTTGATAAAAGTAGTCCTAGATTATTGGTTTTAACTACCGTATTGTATTTTACTACCCAAATATACCACAATTTATCCATTTTCTAGTTCAAGTAAATTCAAGCCATTTACGATTTTTTGCTGTTACCAACAGTTCTGTGGTGATATTTTCGTAAATTCCCCCCTTGAACATATGCAGTAGTTTTCTGTGGATGCTGTTACTCAAAATGCTGCTCCATGCCAATAGTCTGTGGATAGCAGCTGGCTGAGGCCCGCACTTTGAGTGGCATTTCTCCACGGTATGAATTACTAGGTTTTAAGTTGTATACAGTTCAACTTCATGAGCTATTGCCAACATGCTTTCTAACTTACTGTTCATCAGAAGTGTGTCCTGACCGGTATGGATCAATTGGTTGGGTATCATCCCGCAAATCAGAGGGACACCAGTTGAGTTCCCGGTCAGGACACATGCTTGGGGTGCAGGCTTGATCCTCTGTTGGGGCACATAAAATGGGCAATTTTTCTCTCATGTCAATGATTCTCTTAATTCTCCCTCCCTTTCCCTCTCTCAATTAATAAATAAAATCTTTTTTTAAAAGAGAAGTGTATGAAAGTCCCATTGTTCTATATATTCATCAATTTGTGGTATTTCAGACTTCAAAAACTTTTGCCAAACTGTCATGTTTATGACTTTGGGGAAAGCAATTATTTCCCTAAGATGATGTTTTCTGTAGGGTTTTCAATGTTTTTATTTGGTGTGTTTGCTTTTCTGTAGATATGACATTTTGTGGAGGACATTTCTTTCATCTTATTTTATGAAGCATTTTTACTAGGAAAATAGTTAAATCCTTTTCTTGCATCTATTGAAATAATCACATTTTCCCCCATTTACCTATAAATTTATTGAATTATATTAATAGATTTTTTAAATGCTAAACCTACTTTATAAAATATTCTTTTTCATAACACTAATAGTATTATCATGAGGATTTTTGCATCAGTGTTCATGAATAAGTTTCTCCTATAATTGTCTTTTCTCCTGCTAGGTTACCTGACTTTGGATCAAGGTCACCATGACCTAATAAAAGAGTTGAGGAATGTTTCATTTTTTCAAAACCTGAACAACTTATTGTGATTATTTATTCCTTGAATATTTGGTAAAATTTACCTATAAAACAATCGAGATCTAGTATTTCTTTTGTGATATATTTTATAATTTTGATCAATTTATTTAGTAGTTATAGGCCTATTGATGTTTGTTTCTTCTCGAATCAATTTATATGTCTTTTTTAAAAAATTATACATTTCTTTTAAATTTTCCAATTTGCTAGATTTACTTTTAGTTCTCTACCATATCTATGATTGTTCTTGGAGCACATTCCTAGATTAATATATTTCTAGAATATGACCATTCCTAGTATTATTTATTTGTGTCTTCTTTATCTTGATTTTTCATATCAGATGTTTATTTAGTTTATTAATAAATCATCTTTTAAAATTTTCTTCATTTTTTTCTTCCACTTTTTGAGGGTTTATTCTTTTCTTAATTCACATATTTTCCGGTGATCTATACAGCGGCTTAATTGTTCCATTGAGTGTTTGATTTCAACGATTATACTTTTCAGTTTTAGACATTTTATTTGTTCTTCTTTCAAATCTGTCTGCCCTTTTATCATAGTGGCTCATTTCTTTCTTGTTTTTTTAATTCTTTCCTTATTTATGCCTTTAATAATTTTAATAATTATTTTATGGTATCTAAAAGGTTGTTCAATTATATAAATTCTTGGGGGTTTAATCAAAGTTTTTATTTTAGGTGCTCACCCTCACTGATGGTTGATTTTTTAAAAATATGTGTTCTGTAATTTTGAATTGTAAATTCATCTTCAGGGGTTGGATCTAAGAGAATCTCTGATGCTTGATATTAGGGTGTTTTCTTCAGTAAAATTTTGTGTTTTCCTCCCCCAAGGGCCCAAAAGGCATTTATTACCATGTAAAAAATGATCATGCTGATTTCTTGCATTTTTCTACACCAACCAGGTGGTATAATTTAAACCTCAGACACTTCAGAGTGGTGGCCTATGATTTAAAAAAAAAATTCTTAGAGTAGGATTTTTTTCTTCACTCTGAGCTCAGACCAAATCAGATGTACTTCTCGTTGACATTTTTCTGTGCCAGTAGTGAATTTTTTAGCCTTTCTCTTCATTAAGGGTGATATCCCTTGAAGGTCTCAGCCTGTCTCTTTATCTATGTGGATATAAAACTACAAACCCCTAAAATATTAAGTCTGGCTCCCTTCTTCCACGAAGATGGCCAACCTGCATGTGCAATTATTTACTTATTGCTCAGGCGTTCAGCGCCTTCTTTATTTCTCACACTTTTCAGGCTCTGCTCACATTTAAAGGCTGTTTGTGATGGGAGTGTTTTTAGGATATCCAGCCCACAATAGCGCCGCCCCCAGGAGCCCCACAAAGGGCTTTGCCAGAATCAAATGAGAGCCCAGATGATGAAGTGCTTCAAAGATGAATGAGAATTTATAATGACTCCTAAAAAGATGTGCTTATTAAGAATTTTAATTGTGAAAATAACTCTGTCATAGTCTGGGTTAACTTGTTTTTCTATTTTTCTCTTTGACTTAGGGATGCACTTCTTTTGATCTAGTGGAACATGAGAGCTTTTATGACTGTGAAGAACTGGCCCTGGATGAGGCTCTTCAAGCTCAAGCCTCTTGTTAGATCTGCTGGGACTGGAAAGGAGGTAGCTGGACTGAAGGAAGAGTGTGTGCAACTACAAAAAGCCTTGGAGAAATCAGAATCTCAGAGGGAGCAGCTGAAAGCAAAGCAAGTCTCCCTCATCTGGGAGAAGAATGACCTGGTTCTTCAGCTTCAGGCTGTGAGTGGCCCTACCATTCATTCTTCAAATCAAGTTTTTAATTAGAGTCCCTGTTTTGCACATAGTGTTGGCTTGAAAAGAATAGAGGCATGTGCTTTTCAAATATTATAGAATTTCATCAAACACAGACAATGGAAACACTTAAAGAGATATCCTGTTTCAATAGAGAAATGATTTTATTGGCAAGATGTCTTTGAAAAAGAGACAAACTATTAGATGGGTTTTAACTGCATAAAAGCACCACCATCTATCATGGGAGCCAGCCAGGTAGCTCTGGGTTTTAATTTACCGTATTTTCGGGACTATAAGACGCACCCCCCCCCCCAAATTTGGGCAGAAAATGTGCCTTATAGTCCGAATGTTCTGTTTTACATTTACAATGGTGAAATATTATTTATGTTATTAAATATTTTACCACATTTTTTGCTTCAAAAAAATTTTTTTTCCTATTTTCCTCCTCTAAAACCTAGGTGCATTTTATAGTCTGAAAAATATGGTAAATTCCATATATAGCTCATAACCCATTAACAAATCAAACATGGGATTTTAGTAGATCTTCAGAATTATTGTAGTATGCACCTACTTGGTTTTCCTGATTTTTGTCCCCACTTCTCCTTTTCCTAGTCCAAATCAACATTATTAATCAGTTCAGTTCTTCAATACAGCAGTTCTCAACTTTGGATTTGCATCAGAATCCTTTGTGAAGCACTAAAATAAAAAGAAAGATGCCTAGACCCCACTCTCAGATATTTTGATTAAGCAGACCCTGTGTGCGTCTAAATAATCTGTACTGGTTATCCAGTCAAAATTGAGAACCATTGTCTTAAACAAACAGGATGTTGCTTCCCTGATGAACAAGCTTTGGATTCTGCAACAGGTGCACTGTAGGCTCCCAATCCTTGCCCTGGTGCCCGAGCTCCCTCTCCAAGCGGCCGCCGATATGCCACTACTCACTTCCTCTCCTGTGCCTCCTCTCTAGCCACTGGGACTACTGCCACCCCCGACACCCCACAGGGAGGGCTAGGACTGCGCCTGGCTTCATTTTGTCCTTCCCCTCACTTAGAACAGTGCTAGGTTAAAAGATCCTGGGCTCAAATATAATTATAGAAATAAAAGTTTTCCTGGTTTCTGAATGTACTGAAAACAGAAAATTTGGTAATTTTAGACTAACCCAAGTTATTCTTTTACTTTGGAGCTGTGCTATCACAAACCATCAGTGTTTCAGCAGGCCATGTCTTACATAATAATGTACGCTCACACCACATTTCTCACACATATTTAAGTAACAGTGGTTCTAGAATTTAGGATATATGGAATATTTAGAATATATCAGCCTGGGGTGCTTGTTAGAAATACAAATTCCTGCCAGCCCCTCCTTGAAACCTACTTTAAGATCCACACTGTGAGAATCACAATTGGTAATGTCTTATGTTGTCTGGCTTTGGGGAGAGGCAGCCTTGGCTGAGACCTGGCCTCCCAGTTTCCGTGACTCCTCCTACTGATCTAGAGGGTGGCCAGTGCTATGTCGGCTGACACAGGGAATAGAAATGGACCCCACTTGTGCAGGGGGGAGGGCGGTCCAGAGCCTGGGAAACATGATCAAAGATCGGCGTGGTGAGCGCGGGAAACATGCAGAAGCTAATTCCAGAGCAAACCCAGGAAGTATAGGATGAGTTCACATTGTAACTATGATTAAAAGCCTTGACAGAGCTATGAAATGTTTTATCAGCATTTACGTTCAAGGGACACAACACAGTAGGGATGAAGGAAATAAGAAATCTTTTAAAATCACTTACTCTGAATACCAGCAGAACTCAGAACCCATTCTAGTTAACTTTGTGAGTACGAGAGAAAAGAATTGCCTCTGGGGCAGGCTGTTTCTACTGCTCAGCCACCACACCACTGCGCAGCTGGGCCCCCAGCCTGTCACCATGTTTAATACCGGGGCTGATGATGGGAATCGGACTCTTCAGTCAGTGGCGGAGGCAGGCCCTTTACACGTGCTGAATGGGACGGAGCCAATGCTTGACACCCCAGGGCGGATGGAGATCCTTTGCCCCCTTCTCAAACAGCAGAAGATGCCCTGACATGCATGGGCCCTCCTGCTGTGACGTTATTGTTTGTGTTTAATTTGGCCCTTCTTGTTGGGCCGCAGTGATGTTGGGGATTCCACTCAGCACCCCCAGCTGTGTTTCTTTGAGCCCCATTTCTGGGGCCGTTCTTTTCAGGAATTAACGAGAAACCAATAGCCTGGATTTTTGCCTTTTTCTGCTCTTGATTTAGTAGCTGAAATTACCTAAGCCAGACAAATAGATACACGGTTAATAAATTGCCCCTAACTAGCATTTTGCAGAGGGTGAATAAGGTCTAGACTTGGAAGATGGAGATGTGTGTGACATTATTTTGCCACGAGCCCTACAGTAATTAAAACTTGCTCAGAAAGGGGAGATTTGACTTAGCCTCTAATAGAGATAAATTAGAAGGGTGCAAAGTTATAAAAGGTAATTTTGTAGCAAAAAGCAATCAGCTCCTTATGTTTTACTTGACCCATAGTGAGAGTCTGAGAGTACATTTGAAAGTATAAAAAGAAAGAGTATTTTATATTATATGTGTATAGCTTTCAGAATTTACTGCTGGCAGAATCACTGAGGAAAAGATTTTAGATGAAAATAGTGAAATTTAGTCAGTGACTTGCAAGTAATCTTATGAATTCTGAATTCAGCCTATGAATAAATCTGTAGCTCAGCTTTTTTTTTATTAGAAGATACCGATATATTAAATACGTACATTAGGGCTCTTATAACTATTATAAATATTCTGTTGTCTGAGGATCACTTCTTAAAAGACCGTATTCTGAGCAGGTATCAACCTCAAAGCCTGTGCCCGGTGGATGCTTCCAGAAGCTGTGATTTAAACAGCGCTCCCCTGGTTTCTGGAGGCACGTTCACTCCTCCAGGCCACCAGAATTCTATTAAGTGCTTTAAAAGAGGTAATCTAATCTACTGAATGGCCTGAAAGATCGAAAGCACCTCCAAACACAAGCAACTCTTCTACTTTTCAACAATAGAATCAGGGAAACTGGGAATATGATTTCAGCTGCTTAGGAAAGAAGGTAGGTGGAAGTGCCGGGCAGAGGGCAGGCAATTATCTCGTTGCTAGTGGTAAGCAGCGTTTTCGCCTAGCTGATAAATTACTTCCAGCTGTTGGCAACAATTTTCTCCTCATCATGGCAGGAGCAAGAGACCCTGGCAAATGCTGAAGAGCAGTGCGAGTCGCTGATTAAATCCAAGATCCAGCTGGAGGCCAGAGTCATGGCGCTGTCTGCCCGGGTGGAGGAAGAAGAGGAGATAAATTCTGAGCTGACTGCCAGGGGGCGGAAACTCCGAGATGAATGTTCTGAGTTGAAGAAAGAAATCGATGACCTGGAAACAATGTTGGTGAAGTCAGAGAAGGAGAAGCGTGCCACAGAGCACAAGGTACTTTTTCTACAATCTTAGGAAGGCCTAGATGCCTGAATTCTGCTCCCACCCAGCCTTTGGTAGCAGACTCTCTCTGTTTAGATTAACTAACACAGAGGTCTGCAGACGTGAGAGGCACTGGGAGTCAGAAATGGCATAAAATGAAGGGTCTGATGAACTGTGCTGTCCCAATTCAAATTTCCAACTTGATTTGTGCAACCCCACTAAATCTCCGGAATGAAATGTCTTCATTTGTTCTAATCTTATTATATCTGAAGTCTAACAGAAAGAGTGGAAAGGTTTCATGGGGTTACTAAATGTCCTTTTTCTGGAAGGAGGGTAAGTATGATATGGTTTCTTGGAAGGTGATTTGGGATGCGTCTGAACCTCCAGCTCCGTCACTGAGTTGTAGTTTGACCTTGGAATGCCGCCTGAATTCCAGTTACGGACTTTGCTGTTTTGTTCTTTTCAGTTGCAGGTTTTAGCTTGCACCTCTGTGTATGGATTGAAGTTAGATGGAGAGTCTGTATCAGATTCTAAAAAGTAACTATTCTCCAGAATGACTCTGTAATTTTGGCAGATGATTAAATAGCGACTCTGTGCCATTGGTTCACTTTAGCAAAAGCGCGTGGGCTTGAGACTGCCAGCTTTCACTTTTGCATATCTTATCAGCTGGAGCTCTTTTTTAACTTACACTTTTTCGGTGATATTGAGGGACAACAAATTAACATGTGCCCCCTGAGTACTCAAAAGAAGGCTCTACCACAACCGGTGTTCCTATTATAGAACAATGTGAACTAAAACCTGGCCACCCACTGAGCTATACTGATAATGTTTGATTGACCAGAACACCCGGACCACGACAGGTAACATCATTTTGTGTGTGGAAGAAAAAGTGAATTCACAGTTTTTTAGAGTATATCAGGAATTGGGCCAGATTTGGCTCTTTATGACAGCGGCTTAGTGTTGTGCTCAACCTTCCAGTGGTAGCTCTGACGAAGTTGTTGCTTTCTTCTTCCCACAGGTCAAGAACTTGACTGAGGAAGTGGAGTCTCTAAGTGAGGATATCAGCAAACTTAACAGAGAAGTGAAGGTTGTGCAGGAGGCCCATCAGCAGACTCTGGATGACCTGCACGCCGAGGAGGAAAAACTCAGCAACCTGAGCAAAGCCAACTTGCAACTGGAACGGCAAGTAGATGAGGTAAGAAGTGCTATGTCTAGCTGGTTAGCTGTCTGTCTACAAATGTACAAATCTACAATTGTTTTAGTTAATTTATCTTGACAGTTTCAGGAAAACGTAGAAACATGATTTGTTTCCCTCCTTATTAGAAATAGTGTTTTATTTTTCTTACTGTACATGAAACCACTAAAGTGTAGAGAGGCCCCACCCAGCATGTAATCTGTCACTTTTTAAATGCAAATTTCATACAACCTGGGCAGTCTGGGAAGAACATTGGGATGAATCATAAAGTGTCATCACTGCAGGTGGCTGGCTTTTCCCTGCAGAACCTGGTACTTTGCCCCACAGATAGGTGGGTGCTCTATTTGACACTAGTGTTGAAGGATTGATTTAAAGGCCCTGTTATGTCTCCAGTGTGACCTGAGGTTCATTTCTGGCTGAAAGAGATATAAGTCACAAGCTGTGTTCTACATGCATATTGGAAAGCACATGTAATATTCTAAAGATGGCACTGTGTTCTGCCTCAAACCCCCTGTGATACAAAGTTACTGTGTTTCAGAACAGCCTCAATGGATAGCTTCATTGTTCTTCCTCTCCCCTCCCCAGGTGACATAGTGCATGTATTTATTCTCTTATTAGTCCCCACAGCTTAGCCTTTATAATACTGCTGGTAAGGGGGGATTGGTTTATTATTACTATTATTACCATCTGCTTTTTCCTCCAGACTCTCTGTTAGGTTCGTCTATTACCTACTAGTTGTCTCACTTCTCTTCCTGTTTCACTGACTGTGCACCTCACAAAGCCTCTGTGTGAGGATTGACTGGTGTCACAGCTTGTTCTCTCAAGGAGTTCTACTTTCAGTTTGGCACATAAAACTTCTGGAAATTCTCTCTCCTCCACCCATTTAAGTTTTCTCTTTACAGGAAATAACTTCAATTACTAAAAAATAAACATACAAGTGAAAAAATAGTTATATTGTAACTGTTACCTATCCTGTTAAACTAACCTCAATATCATTGTTGGCAACTTTAATTCAGATAAAACTAGCATGTTCTGAGCACTTTGGTGTGGTACCGGACGATGGCATAATGTTATGGACAAGAAGAGGGCACCCAGGGGGTGAAAGAGGTACACGAATCATGCCATGTGAGGTGTGTTTGAAAGGGTCAGTGCCAAGTTGGGAGACTGAGGACAGCTGTGGAGACAGGTTTGCTTGGTATTGCTCCCGGGATCAGAGCTTAGACTTGTGGGAAGAATTTACAGAGAATATGTTTGCTTTCTATGAAGAAGCACTCTGAATAAATGGACTTACCCATCCATGAAATGAGCTGCCATATGAAGAAGTGAGCTTCCCATCTCTGGACAGTGACCAAACAAGGCCTCACTAGCCATTTATCATTGGTTCCTTCCTTAGGAGAGAATGCGTATTCCTTAATCTCCAAAGTTTTCTTCCATCGCTGTGATTGCTAGATTTTTTTGTTATCCTATTCATGGATGCAATATTTATGTAATATATCTACATAGCTGGGCATCATTTACAGAATCTGTGCTTCTGTTTTTTCCCCAGAAGGTAAGTAATTAATGGACACATCTAAGTGAAGTATAAACTTTACCAATTTGTTTAGCTAAATAATTATCTCCTTTTGTCAGCTTGAGGGTGCCCTTGAGCAGGAGAGAAAAGCAAGGATGAACTGTGAAAGGGAAAGGCGCAAACTGGAGAGCCATTTAAAGCTGAACCAGGAGAGAGTGGCGCACCTGGAGAGCAGCCAGCTGCAGCTTGCAGAAGAGCTGAGGAAGTAAGCCACTTTTGTGCCCACACGAGATTCTGGGAGACCTTTGGGTGGAAGGAACAGCTTTCTCATATCATTTATCCTCACGACTTCTGAGCCAGATCTCTCAAAACCTGAAGGGGATGATAACAAGCCTAGGAAATGGATATATATATATATATATATATATTTTTTTTTTTTTTGCTATGCTTTATTATAAAAGGAGAGTGTATGTGTAATCTAGAAGAATAACTGAAAAAAGCATCTGACGAGCAGATGTGAATGAAAGGTCTGAAGTATATGAGATGTGAATTATTGGAACTTGAGGCTACAAATCAAAAAATAAAAATGGCTCACTTCTTTTACTTATGATGAGACCAATGGCACAAAAGTAAAAATAAGTCAAAATAAACAATTGACCCTAATGTGAAGTCCTATATACTTTCTGATTACCTAAAAAAATACTTGTTTGCAAGATATACTCTATTATTCATATCGCTATTCTTTGCCATACTAACATTAAACCTTAAAACCTAAAACAAAACATAACACAATCCAAACTAGTGGAACCTCAGTTCACATGGATGCCCCAAGCAACTCGGGGCAAGAGAGCGGCCCTAGTTTAGTTTCCCAACTAAATGGACTCTCTCACCTTTTCCCTTTAGTCTTCCTCTGTTTAGCTAGACTTTCTACTAATCATTAGGGATCTTCAAGTTAATTTGTAATATATCAAATGAGAGGGGAAACAGTGAGGTCTGAGAGTAAGGTAAGGCTGAGTTAAAGCTGGGAGCCTGTCGGTCATTACGTCCCACAGTTAAAA
Source organism: Micronycteris hirsuta (assembly GCA_004026765.1). Taxonomy (NCBI): domain Eukaryota; kingdom Metazoa; phylum Chordata; class Mammalia; order Chiroptera; family Phyllostomidae; genus Micronycteris; species Micronycteris hirsuta. The sequence continues at coordinate 75,291 of PVJI01006409.1, forward strand.
AGGAGAGAGTTGGTGGAGCAGCTGCGAGCTTCTGGTTTTCCTGTTTGTGGGCATGAGTTTCCGCTATACAAGCTTGTGTTCAGGTGTGATTAATATTCTACTAAGTTACTAAACTTGGCAAGTGTTTGGAAAAGATGAAACGAGTAACCTCATGAACGTAATGGAACAGTGAAAGGCAAAATGACGATAAAGTTTTCTTAGCCTTTAATTTTGAAGATTGTGTTTAAGCTCAGCAGAGTGAAAATGATAGTGCATGTCCTTATAGGTCAAAGAGCTCTGGCATTTTAGAAACCCACATGTGTAGGAAGTCATAACTTCATGGTAAAGCCTTTTCTATAAAAGAAATTGTATGTGGAAGTTTAGTGCATGATAAAGATGGCATTTCAAAATATTGAAGACAAGATAGACTACTTAATAAATGGTGCTGAGATTATTAGCTATTCATTTTCTGAGGTAAAAGTTAATTTCTTATCTCACATTATTCACACACACAAAATCCAGTTGCATTTAAGAATTAAATGTAAAAATAAAGGTATAAAACCATTAGAAAATGTAGCATTATTCACATGAGCCAAGATATGGAAACAACCTAAATACCCATTGATGGATGAATGCATGAAGAAAATGTTGTGTATACATATAATGAGATATTGCTCAGCCTTTAAAAAGAAGGAAATCTTCCCATATCCTACAACATGGACATATCTGAAGCCTATTATGTTAGGTGAAGCAAGCCAGTCACAGAAGGACAAATACCGCATGATTCCACTTACATGAGGCATCTGAAACAGTCAGACTCATCGACACAAGGAATAGGACGGTGGCTGCCAGGGGCAGGAGAGGGGGAAAGTGAAGCTGCTGTTCGGTGGGTGTGAGGTTCCGAGCGTGCAAGACGACTCAGGGCTGGAGGTCTGTCCTCTGACACTGTGCCTGCAGCTAACAGTGCCGTGTGCTCGGGTATTTGTTAAGAGGGTAGATCTCATGTTAAAGGCAACAAAACCATTGAAAGGAAATATATGGGCGATAAGTCTTAGGAAATTGGCAGGTCAAATCTTGTTGACTAAGTCACAAAAGGACATAAAAAGGAATATCTAGATACATTTCACTATATCAAATTTCTAAACACATATGTGGCAAAAGCCAATAAAAATAAAATCGTGACAAATTATAAGTGGGAGAAACATTTGCAACCGATATCAAAAATAAAGATTGAGAATATTAAAAGAAGTCTATAATTTAATGATTATATGAACAACCTAAAAGAAAAATGGGTAAAGCACACAGTGAGCAGTTCACTGGTTTATTGCCCGTTGTTCAGGCCTTGTGGTTGGCAAATACTGTCATCGCTAGTAAACAAGGACATTTAAAGTAAAACAATGGCGTACTAACCTAGTCCCTCAGATTAGAAGCCTCAATGTAGAGAAAGAATGACCCGACACTGCTGTTGGAGGGCAGAGGGCAGGGCTGTATATTTTTAAGCACAGATCTGCACTGACCCAGCGCTTCCCTGCTCAGTGCTCTGCTGAGTGTTTCTATAGAACAGGCCTGAGTATGAAGTGTTACTTGTAAAAGCAAAATATGTATTAGGAAAACCTAAGTGCTTATTAATAGGGAAATGGATGAATAAAACCACTGGATGTCTGAATCATGGACTAGTATATCATAGTTAATTTTTAAAGGAAGCTATCTATGTGTGAGCCAACATGAAAAAAATCTCCAAAGTATTATTGGGTTAAAAATAAGTTATAGAACTATAAGTACAAATGTATACAATATTAAACTTATCTCAGTTAAAAAAACAATTTCTACTGATATATAAACACAAACATGGTAATACTTAAAAAAAATGTTTGGATGGATTCACGCCAAATTGATAATGGTGTTTACTTCTAGGGAAGGAACAGATTGGAGGCATAATAGCCAAAAATACTTCAGATGTAGATGTAATAGCTGAATTTTTACAATGAGAATGAATTCATGTGTTGCTATAATTCTAAAAATATTTAAACAAAATGTAATTATGCTAAACAGTTTCATTTGGTACGTTTTTCTAAGCAGGAAAGAATTAGAAATGAGTCAGATGAGTTCAAAGCTGGAGAATGGGAAAGGCCTGGTGGCCCGGCTGCAGAAGGCGGTCACAGAGCTTCAGGTAATCTCTTATCAGTCGCCGGTGAGGACCTGGATTTAGATGAACAGGTGATGACTGGTGCTTCAGTCACAAGCGCTCTGCCGAGCTGGCCATGCCAATAGCCAACTGCAGACAGAGGCAGGAAAGAGCAGTTAAAAAGTAAATGATGGTGTTCCCCAGATATGTGAATCCAGGCCAAATTACTTTTTTAAGCTTAAATTTTCTTATGAGGATAATAAAAATAAATAGCTAATTTGTTAAATGCTTGCCATGAACCAGGCATTGTGCTAAAACTCTGGACACATTTTTTTAACTTGTTAATCCTCCTGACAACCTTTGAGCTAATATTATTAAATGCAACGGTACATAAACCAGTAAGTGGAAAGCACTGTACCTGACCCACGGTAAGCATTCATGTTAGCAATTTAATTTTTATGATTCTTAGACCTTGTGATTAGAAGTCAATTATGCTGAAAATGTGTTTTGTAGCTACATGTAGCCTCAAAACATTTGATAATGGACAGCTATTTATAAGTTTTAGACCATGTGATTGTTTTATACCATAAGACCATGTTGTAAAATAATATAAATACTGTGTATGTATACTTTTAAATCCTTACTTATGCATACAGATGGATGTTTTTCCTTTGGAGCTAAATATTTGTCAGTAATTAGCCATTACTCAAAATAATTTTAGAACCCCTTTCTGATCATTTCTTCTGAGATATTTTGAGCCAAATTAAAAAAAACAATCTCATTGCTACATGGACATGCTTTCAGACACAACGTTAATCTCCAAGTAATTATCTATCATACTCACCAGGCTTGTCTACAAATTATACTTAACTTTATCCAAAATAAAAAAAACCCAAAATTTACGTTTATCCAAAAGGCAAATTTTCTTACCTTGATGGTTTTTTAAAAATGCTCTAAAGATTATTTCAGAAGAACTATTTTGGAATTGTTTGGTCCAACAGCAGCGTTGTTTGTGGTAAAGGTGCCGGATCCCAAGATGACTAATTGGAAGGAGATCATGTTTACTTGGATGCGAAGTCATGACTTTTTTTTAGCACCTACTCTGCTGTGACTTACCCACAGATATGATAGCCTATGTATTTGGTATGATCTAGAAATTTGGCTTTCTTTAAGCTATGGCACTCTTATTTAATGGAAAGGAAAACATTCTAAAATAGATTCAATTTTTCATTCTACCCTCACCTATGCCTAATCATTTAAGGTGATGTTAATAAACCTCAATGGCTTCAGTGTGCTGTAATGCAGTGATGTCAACAAGACATGCAGAGCTATTTGCCCCTACACTGAGAATTGTAGAGAATTAGGGACTCCCAGCATTCTTACTGCACTTTTCTTTGTCTGATAGCTCTGGCTCTAATGGCATCAGATTATTACTCTCTAGTAGTCCCCCTTCCTCCATTAATTCTACTTCGTTAGTTCAGATCTCCTGCTACTTGAAATGGCCTGCAGATTAAGAAACCAAATAACCAAGTTTGCCAAAATTGTGTATGAAATTAAATTGATATTTATGAGTAAGTTGCTTAAACTCAGAGATATTCATTATATTGATCAGAGTTTTGCTCAAGTTTCCAATGTTTGAGATTGTCAGGTAAATGAATTCCAGATGAGTGAGGTATTACATATAAAATTTATGTGAGGCTTTTATAAGCTGCCTTTAAAATTACTTTTATTGTTATGTGAAGTTGTTCTCTATTCCTTTGGAAAGTGCTCTTTACTAAGATTTCCTCTTCATGTGTCTCACTTAATGGAGTTGCTCATCACCAAGGGCTGGGAGATGGAGGAAAAGCCAACTTACATTCTGGTCTTGCTACTGATTTGGAGCAAGTTAGTTATTTTCTAGGTATTCCATTTTCTCTAACTATTAAATGGGAACCAAAAGTGTTATGTTACTTTTCTTAGCTGTGAGAAATTAAAGTATATATACAGAAATTAAAAAAAAATATACACACACACACACACACACAGAGTAAAACTCTTAAATATAAACTATGCCACAAGGTCTTAAAGTCAAAATTATTTATTGCTACAGCCTCAAATACAGCATTTGAAAGAGGAACTGGAAGCTGAAAGGACCACTCGAACCAAGGTGGAGAGGGAGAGAGCTGACCTCGCCCAGGAACTGGAAGACTCAAATGAAAGGCTGGGGCGGCGGGCAGGAGGGGCCAGTTGCGCTCAGCTGGAGAAAACTAAGAAACAAGAAGCAAAATTACAGAAGCTTCACTGAGACCTGGAAGAGGTCACACTGCACTTTGAGGCAACGTCTGCCTCTTTGAAGAAGAGACATGCAGGCAGCCTGGCTGAACTCGAGGGCCAGGTAGAAAATCTACAACAGGTCAAATGGAAATTGGAAAAAGACAACAGTGACTTGCAGCTCCAAGTGGATGACCATCTGATCCATGCTGAGCAGATGACCCGAGCTAAGGTAATAAGTATTCCCAAGCCCTCCTTGGAGAATTAGAACATAGAAATTAGCTAAAAAATAAAAATTAACCAGCTCGGTGACTAAGGTATTTGCTAATGGAAGCTATAGTTTTTCAGATTGACTAGATCAGACCTAACCTCAGGGGTCATTCTCAATTAAGGTTCACATGGCTGTCACCTGAATGTAGCCTGACAATGACTTCTAGTTTTATTGGCATTGAGTCCATGTTCCCTGTGGCTCTTTCTCGTGATGATGCCGTAAGTTACTAGCCTGGAAAAGTGAAGCCACTAGCTATTTGAGTAGTATGTCTCTCCTTTCTTTTTTAATCCTTACCTAAGGATATGTTTATTGATTTTAGAGGGGTTTGGAGAGAGAGGGAGAGATAGACATTGATGTGAGAGAGAAACATCAATCAGTTGCCTCCTGTACGTACCCTGCCTGGAGATTGAACCCACAACCTAGGTATGTGCCCTGACCAGGAATCAAACCCACAACGCTTTGGTGCACCGGTTGATGCTCCAACCAACAGAGCCACTGGCCCAGGGCAGGGGTGTGACTCCCTTGAAGAATGGCTTTGCGTTGGGAGCACCCTTTAAGGGTGACCCAGATACTTCTTGATTCTGTCCAAATGAATGTGGACACAAACAGCTTTGGTGAGAGGAGAAAACTTTTTCTCTCTCATGTCCTCTGGCATCTTTTTAACTGGCCAGCATGGAAAGAAAGTTTTATGACTTCTTTTTTTCTTCACTGAGCCTGCTAATGTATACATTGCAAGCTCTCATCTCAAATGACTAGCCTCAGATCACAGGTGACGACCACCTACCTTCTGGCAGTTGAGGAGAGGCTTGTTCTAGGTCAAACAGAGGAAATTTTCCTCGTGAGAAAAATTTATAAAGGCACTGGGAAAGAGGCAAACCAACAGTAAAGCTTGATCTTCATGGACCATGACCAGAAAAATGTACAATAGAATTTCTTTAGAGAGATGGAGTGGCTCCTAAAATGGTCAGCATTCATTCCCTTTAAAGACCACCTTGAGTAAAAAGAAGCATAATCACCCTGATTCCCACTGCCCGCCTTTGCTCTTTCTCTTCGTTGCCCCTGCCACCCCACCCCTAACTACCTTACAATATAAACCTAGTGCGTATGGGGCCTGTCTTTCCCTCTCTCGTGTGTTCTGTATTTTACTCCATCGTTCACTCAGCAATGGAGACATTCTCCCTCCATGCCGTGTAGGCTTCATTTGCCTTCCTGGGACCAGGTGAGGTCCTAGAAGACCTCACTCTCCCTGTACCCTCCTGTTTGTCCTCAGGAACACGCCTGCTTCTACATGGTTCTGTAGGAAGTCGTGCAGTCGTGAGACTGTTGATAGGTTCACCATAAATCTGTATTAATTAGGCATGAATTTTATACTTTCCAGCTTCCTTTAGAATCTCATTGTTTCTCAGTTCTTTATTCTTAAACTTTGTTTTATTTTTAAAACAAACAAAATCCTTCCTTCCTCAGATTCTAATCCTGCCTTCTTGATTCTTTTTTTCAATAAATAAGACCCTAACTGATAAGATCAAGACTATTTAGTAAAACTTCTCTTTTCCCTATATGTTATATTTTTATTTTCACTCATCCATTTCTTTCCTTCTCGTCCCAAAGAATAAAATATTTTTTGACATAACTATTATTCACTCATTCTTTAAAAACTAAAATAAAAAAGACTGTTCTTTAGGTACTGATGATTGAATTTTGAGAAGAAAGCAGAGGCTGTCTATATCTGCCTTAATCTCTCTCCTTGACCAAAGAATAGTATTCTGTTTACCTATTGCTGTATAACAAATCACTCCCGAACCCTGTAGCTTAAAACAACAATTAATTATCACCTTTCCTGGTGCTGGTGATTGATGAGCTTAGCTTTCATGGGGTTGAGACTATAGTTACCTGAATTTTTGTTCACTCAGACGTCTGGCTCCTGGGCTGGGATAGCCAGACCAGCTGGGGGTGGGTTGGGCGTCTCCCTTTCCATGTGCCGTCTCCCCAGGGCGAGCGTGGGCTTCCTCACAGCAAAGCAGCCACGGGGACGTGGGCTTCTTACATGGCAGTTCAAGGCACTAAGACCAAGCATGTATTCCAAGAGTCCAGGGCAGAAGCTGCAAAGATTCTTCTAAGGTAAACTTACAGTGCAGTGACTCCTTGTGACTCCCATTAGTTACAGGTCACAGGGCCAGGGGTCTGCACAAGGGCGTGAATACCAGAGGGTATGGTTCATTGGGGGGCCCACTTTGGAGACCAGCTTCCTCAGGTAGGAATACACCTCCCTATCTCCTCACTCCTTTAAGGCCAGCAAAGTCTTTTCTTTCTTCATCTTTTCTTCGTCTTATTTTTTGAGATAGGGAAAGGGAAGGAAAGAGAGAGAAGCATCAGTGTGAGAGAGGAACATCGATCAGTTCCCTCTTGTATGCGCCCCAACCTGAGACCAAACCCACAACCTAAGCATGTATCCTGACTGGGAATCCAACCTGTGACCTTTTGGTTTACAGGACAATACTCCAACCAGGTGAGCCACACCAGCCAAGACTACTTTTCTTAAAAGCATTCTCTTAAATTGTTCTTACAAAGATGATTAGTAATTTCTTTTTTTCATACCAGCATTTCTAAAGCCAAACTTATCATCTTCTCTTGCAGCTGGTTTTTCCTCTAGACATTTCTGCCACTGGTACCCTGGTTCTGCCCATCACCCAGGTTCTAAGCCTGTGCTTGATTACTCGTTTGCTCTCCTTTTATTTGCTTTCCAGTCAATTCTTGCAGCAGGTCAATTCCTCACAGGTTTCTAGCTTTCCAGTTCACTCCCACGGACATGTAGCACTTCCATTACCTTTTAACTGGACTATCGTGGTGCCTTCCTAAATTATCTTTTTTGTTTCTGGTCTTCTTTTTTCTAATTCATTCTATAAAGTATCCATATTAATACTTCTAGACTTGGCTTTGCCGAATCATGTCCCTACTTAAAAGTGATCTGAGAACTTTTGCCTTTTCTAAACTAACCTTCTCCCTGGAAAGATCGATGTCAACTTCCCACGTTAAAATTTATCTGTTTCTGAATTCTTGGGCACTTTTAGGGCCCCTCTTGTACTGCTGCATTATAGCCTTTTAACTTTGCTTAAATAGAAAGCGTATCTAAGGTAGAAGCTAGTTGTTATTTTACTCGTGTTTACTGTGTGCTTTGCATAATCTGTGCACTCAATTACTAGCATTCACTTTTACACATGTGAAAATTACACAGAATTTTGGGAATTCTTTGGCTCGCAGGTTCAGTAATTTGTCCAAGATCACCCAATTATATGTTGTATGCGGGCCTCAACTCTGAATCCTGTGTGTGTCTGTGGGTCACCACATCTTGCTGCTGCCTTAAATATTTGTTGGTTGGATGAATTCATTCTATTCACTTTCATAGGCATACACATTATGCTGAACTTTTTCTTGAACTGTTTACTTCATCTTTCCTGAATTATAATGCCAGAAATGCCAATACTCAATGGTACATTGGAAATGGAAGTATTTTCAAAAGCATATTATGTTCCCAGAGAGGCCCAGGGAAATTGAGAAGTTATAGGCAATCTCACAGTTACTTTGAATTTCTATTGGTTCCTGCATTTCTGGGAGGCAGTATTTTTATGCATCATTTTAAGAACCAGATATAAGATGAATGTGCATTTTTCCACTAACCTCTTCTCTCCTTGTCAGAATTAAGTGTCTATCCTTACGCTTAAATGTGAAGTGCCTTTGAAGGTACAATACCAGTCTCATTACCTTTGAAGATCCTGTGTATTAAAATACTTTTTAAATTAAAAATGCTGTAATAGCCCTGGCTGGTGTAGCTCAGTGGATTGAGCGCAGGCTGGAAATCAAAGAGTCCTGGTTCGATTCCCAGTCAGAGCACATGCCTGGATTGCGGGCCAGGTCTCCAGTGAGGGCCATGTGAGAGGCAACCATACATTGCTGTTTCTCTCCCTCTCTTTCTCCCTCTCTTCCCCTCTCTCTAAAAATAAATAAATAAAATCTTAAAAAAATGCTGTAATAATGGTTAGCAGTGTCCATGGATGCCTGCCATTTGAAGCTACACCTAAGGCCAGTGCCTTTTCTGTCTGCCCAGGTGGCTGCCTTCTCTGGAGACTTGCACAGCCCAGCTGGGCTCTACCACACAGGTGTCTCTTGAAAACTGGGGATACCCTGGCTCCTCTGCTTGCCATTTCCACACACCATTGACTAAGTCATCTTAGACAGATCTCTGTTCTTTCACTCCCATCAAACAGCTGCCTGGCATAGCATATTTAGGACCATAAACAGAAGTGCCATGTTTCATACATGTATGTGTCCCTCCTTGCCCAGATAATGGGTTATTTACTACTGGAGACAACAGAAAACAAAAATGATTAACAATCATCATATTTTTATCTAGTTTCCTCTGGGACTTGGGATTCATGACAATTTGAGCCCACTAGGACATCCATGTCCTTTGTTTGCACTAACTTATATAACAAATGGAATCTTGTGTTACCTGCACAGGCAGTTATCAGTTCAAACTCTGATTCTAACTTTTACTAGCTGTGTGAATTTGGGCAAGGTGTTTAGCCTCTCTACATCTTTTCTCTCATTTATAAAACAGAGTCAACCTGAACTCTTGAGGAATATTGTGAGAAAAAATCAATGAGTGTGCCAGTTTCCATAAATAAGAAGAAACATATTTGACATGCCAAATATAATTACAAATTTCAGACCATCTGAATGCTGTTACATTTATCACTAGTATAGTTTTCGTCTGATAGCGTTGGAGGGTCTGGGTAACTGAGTGCGCCCGGCCTTCAATATCAGTGCCTTAATGGATGTGATGCTGATGGCATCGTATGACGAGCTGCCACGGAATATCTGCCAGGTGTGGTTCCACAACCACCACCAAGCCTGGGTGTGCTATGGGGCATCTGTGAACTAGAACTGGATGACTCCCCTCGTTAGCTTCCAAATGGGCATACACCTGAGTTGGTTCTTCACTTGTTTGCTAGCCTGTGGATAATATCCTGACCAAGTTACAAAATAAATTGGGGGTTAGGGTTTGTAAGGAGAGCTTGACTATGACCTCTAAGTAAACTCTAGTGTTTATGATTGGCCAAACTCTTGCTAACGTCTGCAGTAATTTGAGTGTCTCAGACATTTGTGAAGTGCCTAGTCTGTGTCACGCAGTACATCTGTCTTTGGGGATAGAAGGAGGTACAGTCAAGTAGTCTTTCAGAGGAATTTTAGAATAGTCATGAGTATGAGTCACGCAGAACAGCGTTCAACACAATGTAGACCGTCTGGCAAGAGCCCAGTTTTAGGTTGGTTACTGAAACTAGGTAGAAGTGCAAAGGCAGAAGGACATATCCCTTTTTCCAAGCGTGAAAAACTAATTATGAGAAATTGCAGTTTGGGATCAAAGCATTAACCCAATAGAGTTATCCTGCGCCCACAGCCTTTGTGATCAGGAGGGTGCAGATGCTTTGACAGTTCAAATCTCCATTATTAAGAAATTGCTGCTTCCATCTACCTGTTTGCTCCCATCCTGCCTGGCCAGCCCCTTGGCTGTCATTCCCTTTTCCTCCATTCCCTCCCCCCTCTGCCCCTCCTCTTTCTATACCTACCCCCTAGTTTTTTGAGCTTCCAGGATGTGCTTGGAACTATTCTAATTACTAGAGTTATATCTATGATCAAATAGAAACTTCTGATGGCACATAAATTCTAGTGGGAGAGAAAGATTGTTAAATATATATTGGGTTGGCCAATAAGTCCATCATATTTTTTTCTGTACGATGGTTCTAGTAGCACTTACCGTATTTTGCCATGTATAATGCACACCCATGTTTTTGGCCCAAACTTTCAGGAAAAAAATCTTCTTTCAATTTTTTTAATTCAATTTTTTATTTATATTTTGATGCTTGTTTTTTTTGTATTATTGTACTTCACATACAGATGCCATTATTGCTTCTAGAGTTACACTTTCAACACATAAGCATAAATAAAAGAATTAAAAACATTTATATAGATTTGGAATTAGTACTACCATGTACAATGCATGTCCTTATTTTTCCTTCAAGACATTTGGGCAAAAAAGTGCACATTACACATGGCAAAATACAGTAGTTTTCTTTAACTTCATTTGAAACAATTTGGTTAGATTGTATTGTGACAGTTGTCATACCAGCATGCATTTAAAAAACATCAAAATTGGTGACGTTTGGCCATTTTAGTATTAAGGATGGAAGAAAATATATTTTGGCGTATTTAAGCTTTATTATTTCAAGAAAGGTAAAAACGCAACTGAAACGCAATAAAAAGATCTGTGCAGTGTGTGGAGAAGGTGCTGTGACTGATAGAACATGTCAGAAGTGGTTTGCAAAGCTTCTTGGCACTATAGACATTTTAGCCAAATAATCCTTTGCTGTGAGGCTGTTTTGTGAATTGGAAGATGTTTAGCAGCACCCCTGGCCTCTACCCACTAGAAGCCAATAGCAGGAGATAGTCAACATCCTCAAAATATCCAAATCAATAAAGTTATTGGAGAAAATGAAAAAATGTGACTTATTTTATGGAAAAATGTAAAAGACTTTTGGCCAAATCAAAAATATAATTTTGAAAAATGATTCTGCACTTTATTAATATTTGATATATTCCCTTCCAGAAGAACAAAGAATTCTGGAGAGGGTCCAATACCCAGAGAGTTGGGTTTATCTATTGAGACCTATAGTCTGAGAAGTTTGGGCCTCTTAGAAGCCCAGACCCTGAGTTTATTGTGCTTGCTTAAATTAGAAGATGTGGCTTCCCAATGCTGGTTTTGGTCTTCAGGGCAAAAGAGAGCACAAGGGTCCCAGCAACCTCCCTTCCCCTCCCCCCC
>PVJI01006410.1:0-86747 GCA_004026765.1 Micronycteris hirsuta
TTATTGTATGAAATGTTAAAGGGATTTATATAAGGTATGGAGGAATATCAACGGGGGAGAAGGGGGGAAAGGGGCACAGAATAAGTAGCATAAATGGGAGGTAGAAAACAGACGGGGAGGTTATAGGAAATGCAGAAGCAAAAGAACTTATGTGTATGACCTATGGACAGAACTAAAGGGTGGGGAAAGGGGGGGTAAGGGCTGGAGGGGAAGAAAGGGGGGAAAATGGGACAACTGTAATAGCATAATCAATAAAAAAATAAATAAAAATAAAATCCAAATTCCCCCCCCCCAAAAAAAAAAAAAGACTGACTTCTGTAACATGGACCCTCTGTGACGTGGGCACTGAAACTAAAACAAGTGGAAAAAGGATTGACACTATTGAGAAACAGTTATAGAAAAGTGAAAAAGCAAAAGAGTAAGACAGAAATGACGATGTATTTCTGTAAAGCACACTACATATGCCTGCCTGTCCTGCCTCCCCTTCTCCTTCCTCTACCTCTTCCGCCTGGGCCACCTCTGAGCCAGCAAGTCCAGCCCCTCCACTCTTCCCCTGCCCTCGTCCTCTCTTCCACCCACTCAACATGAAGACAAGAGGAAGATCTTTATGATGACCCACTTCCACTTAATGAATAATGAATGATCATTGTGCCGTATAGTTAATAAGCTTAATTGCTGTGTTTGTCTTATGTGATAATGACTAATAAATTTATTAACTGTGTGGAACTGTGTGAGACGTTTTTGTGCCATCACCTTTTAAGGATTCATCGTGTAGAACATCGTGTGCAGGATCTGTGTGGGTGTGGATAGCCTGTCCTCACATAGGCATAAGGTGAGTGGTATGTTATTTAAAATATTAACATATTAGGTTCTTTTTACTATTTTATAACTTTGCTTTTAAAGGATTATGTTACTATTTATTATGCCTCTCTTGCAATTGGAGAAACTGAGTATTAGCCTTTCATCACAGGTGAGTGGGTTTGTAAAAAATATAACTGTTTCAGTGTACTCTATTATGAATGTGACTGTAATACTGTGTGACATAAAAATTTTATAATGATTAAATCATTAACGTACAAGCTAGTTTATTGTGAACCAATAGTATCAATTATACGTGGTTACCATAAATCAATTTGTTGCTACTTCTTCATTATCAAGCATGAATTGTTATACCTCGTAAATAAATATGATCTTCTTTTTTACATCTTCTCATTTTTGATGTACAGTGTATCATGTAAGACAATATGTATAAATGCAGTACAATATTGTAAATGTGCTTTCTCTTCCTTATTTTCTTAATAAAAGTTTCTTTTCTCTAGCTTGCTTTATTGTAAAAATACAGTATATTGTACAAATAGCATACAAAATATATTAATTGACTGTTTATGTTTTCAGTAAGACTTCTGGTCAATAGGAAGCTGGTAATAAGTTTTGGGGGAGTAAAAAGTTATCTGCGGATTTTTGACAGCAGGGGGGGCAGAAGGGCAGATGCCCCTGACCCCCACATTGTTCCATGGTCAACCGTGCTTGGCTGGAAGAATCAGAAAAAGAATTGTACTCCATTATTTAGAGTAGACAGACATCTACTTCACATCTGTCTTAGCAGTGTATTTTTTTCCAATAGTACATTTATCTTACTTATACCATATTTTACCATGTGTAATGCACACTTTTTTGCTGAATTTTTTGAGTAAAAATAAGTATGCACATTACACATGGGTAGTACTAATTATCTACTATAAATGTTTTTAATTCTTTTATTTGTGCTTATGTGTTAAAAGTGTAATTCTAGAAAGCAGTAACAACATCCATATGCAAAATAATACTCTGGAATATGATAATTGGCTTTGTTTTTAAATGTAGATAAATAATTGAATTAAAAGATGAAAGCAAAAGATTTTTTTCCCTGAAAGTTTGGGCCAAAATTGTGAGTGCACATTATAAACGATAAAATACGGTAATTATTACATTAGAAAACTAGTTATTTTCTGAAGAGTGTAGCACCTGGTAAACATAGTAGGTGTTCTATATTTTTTCACGTTAAATTAGATAATTCAGTTTATTATGTTAGTTTGGAGTTTTTTGTACAAAAGTAATAGTTCTGAAAATGCTGTTAGTGACTTCTGTGTTTCTGAATTCTGTTGATTATGGGCACTCTTAGATTCATAGAAATGATATCTGGATTTTTAGTGGATGTGTTGCAGTGATTCTTCTTTAGAGAATCTGTTTCATGTATTTCCTCAGAAGATGGTATTAATGGCTGTGTTTAATGAATATGTACCACAAACCAAAATAGACTTTTTTTGTTTTTTTTTTTTTGTTAACTTGGTTTCTTTAAACTTAAGTCTGTTTTTAAGCTCTGATAAATTGTACAGTTGGAGATTCTGTAAGTCCTTTTTTCCTCTTTCCCGCTCCACAACTCTCCTTTTAATTTTCACATGACTGATAAATAATACAATTTTAAAAAATTGCCCTGGCTGGTGTGGCTCAATGGATTGAGCATCAGCCAGAGAACCAAAGGGTCACTGGTTCCATTCCCAGTCAGGACACATGCCTGGGTTGCAGGCCAGGTCCCCAGTGGGGGTTGCACACATTGATATTTCTCTCCCTCTCTTTCTCCCTCCCTTCCCCTCTCTAAAAAAGTATATACATAAAATCTTTAAAATATATATATTTTATTATATATATATAATAAAAATATATAAAAAATATATATATATGCACACACACTAGTGTATTGTTACGTCATACCTTGTGGGTTCAGTATAGTGATGCTTTTCCTATTTACTAATCTGTTGGAAATTAAAGTGTGGTGCTGTGTTAAATTAACTTCACATTTTTTATAACAAATAGAGACAGCATTTAAACCTTAGTCATTATTTTTATTATATTAGTTGGAGTGACTTTCTGGACACCGATTTAAAGCTCAGCTGCTTTTCACTTATAGCAGATAATTCATGATATTCATGATAATTCAACAAAGTCCATATCCTTTTTAGTAGGAGGCCTATTTCTCAATAATTAAAATAATACTGAACATTACTGTATGTTGCTTAAGGGAACAAATATTTTTTAAACATTCCTCTACAGAGGAAACATTTTGTAGAATGACACCTTCAGGCTTGTGAACGCTGGGCTTTGTATGTGCAGTTCTGCTCAGTGGCCTCTCTCCTACCCATCTTCCAGGAACGTGAGGTTGAAACCACTGCCTCACGGTTGTGCTGTAGCTCGGGAGTGGTCACGTGAGGGGTTACCTGCAAATATATGCCACCTGTGCCGCTGGCTGCCTCTCAGTTACATTTTCCATTTGTGGAAGTTATTTTAAAATCCATTTGCATTGACCAAACAGTGCTGGATTCAGCTGTTCCATCTACCTAGAATGAGATTGAGGATCAGTAAGGAAGAGAAATGCTGTGTGGCCATATTGGGCACAAAAACTCATGCACTGCAAACCTCACAGATAATCAGGTTTATTGAAAATGAGAGAGATGCACAGCTTAAAGCAATGCTGTGTTACTTTTTAATTTTTAATTACAGAGAACTTAATAACACTAGCAGTATCAATACCACAGCTGAAAACACTTACACCTTTTAAAATTGGTACAAACCATAGTCACAAAATTGTCTGCGCCCTTTAATCTACTAATTCTGAGATAGCGATCCTAAAGAAATATTCTGAAATGTAGAGCAAAGGCTGTATACATAGGAACACGGAACAGTGTTTGTGATCGATTATTCAGCAAAAGCATAGTTACAATTGTCTTTAAACTGTACTGTAATTACCTCAACATGCCTATAACAGAAACATGACACAAATTTAAAATTCTTAAACTGTATTAATGTTCTGTGTGTGATAATGCAAATGCAAAGAGCAGTACTGTGTGTTTATGTGTGTGTGTGTCCAGCCACAGGCTCAGAAAAAGCATGAGGCCAGAATGTTTTCTGTTGTTTATTATCTTTAGGGAATGGAATGATGGTCTATTTTTAATTTAATTGTATTTCTTTTGTTTTATAAATATCCCAGTGGGACAGGAGGAGTTTAAGCTTGTTTTGTTTTTTATTTATTTTATTCATTATTTGTGTATCTCTTTCTCTTTTTAAACCAGAAACTTGTATGTGAATGTGAATAGCACAGCCATCCAGGATGGGGTGGATGGGGTGGATGTCCTGTAGGTCCTGAGGGCCTCAGTGCCACCACAGTACCCGGTTCTCCTAAAAGGAACCCTGGACAGCCGTGTTCAAGTGCTCTTCAGCATTCCTTTTAGGGTATTCGTGGCAGGTTTTGGTTCTTTTGTGGATAAACCCTTGGCTGTTGAAAAACTGGGCTGATCATTCAACTCACACTCAGAGGCCCTAGGGAACTGAGGTTAAGACAAATTGAGTGAATTTCCTTGACAAACTTCCACAGTGAGGCTGTTTTAGAGTGTCTTATAAGAAGGAGGCAGAAGCAGTTGTGTTGCTGTGGAAGGGATTATGAGGAATTTTAGTCACTTGTCAGAGGGACTTGTTTTGCCGTTCTGATCCAGTGTGGCTCCTCTCTGTCCCGCAGCTGGCCCTGAAGGACCCGGTGCACACAGTGTCCCTGCAGCAGTTCATTTACGAGAAGCTCAAGGCCCAGCAGGAGCTACTGGGAGAGCAAGCCTTCCAGTCTCTCATGGAGACAGTGGACACAGAGATCGTCACCCAGCTCCAGGAGTTCCTGCAGGGCTTCTGAGAGCACAGGACACCTCTCGGCTGCCTCCCCTCTCCGCAAGCCAGGGAGCCCAGCCTGCCGTCTGTGTGGAAGAGCCTGCTGAGGCGCGGTGAAACACTGTGTGACAGGACAGAAGCCAAGACCACGCTTCTTTTTACTACAGAATTCAGTGAATAAATGTAAATTCCACATAGCTAAAGTCACAAACCTATTCCTCGAAAGAATTTAATTTTATATTTATGAGGAGCTGTGTTTACTAGATATAGATTTAATGATAATAGCCACTTAGTTTCCTGTTAAGAGAAGAAACTATTTGATTACTTTTAAATCATGTGCTCTTAACATTTGAGAAATGAAGGTTAATATCTGAGATGGTTTTCTGCAACCAAAATTAGTTAAATTTGGCTGCCTTATCCCTTTTTTAAGCTAATAAAACTACTAGTTTGAAAAATGACAAAGCTGTTCAGATGCAATGAAAGAAATTTGTGTACCAGGCAACACTGTATAAATAGTGACAAATACACACTGCAAGTGAGTTGCTTTCATCTGACATAGAAAATGTGTTTTATCAGACAAATGCTTTTATTTTCATTCTAGTAATTTGATACTAGAATTAGTAAAGGGATTTTTTTCCTCATCTTATGTGGCATAATTACATTTAGTCCTTAAATGCACATTGTAAGGCCTGCAGAATGAACCTGTGGTACTGCAGTACCAGGAGGGAGACCTCCCTCGGGTCATGATTTGGTCCTGGTTCCTTTGTTCCTCCGAAGGCCTGGAGCCCAGGGGGCACCAAGAAGACCCGTGCTGTGGCGCAGCTGTTGGGCACTTACCCACCTGGCCCCCCAGCGCCAGGCTGCGCCTTGGAGGACCCAGCAGCAGTCCCCAGGGTGCCAGCACGGATGTGACAAGTCTTCCTTCCTTGTTCCTCCAACACGCAGCCCCAAAAAAGGGGAAAAGGGAGAAGTCAAAGCCTTACTCGGTTTTCCTTGCCATTTATTGTAAGGAACCTTTAAAGCATTTTTAAGGAAATACTTAAAAGCTGCGTTTCTGTGCAAAGTTTGGGTACAGTGTGTACTGCTGCCCCTTTGTAAACTGTGGAACCCAGAGTCTGCGGCAACATTGGATGTTTTCCACGAGAGAAAAGAAATATCCAAGTTAAATTTTCCAAAGATACCATGCCTTTGATCCGTCTGATTATTTTTCCCCACCAAAACCAAAAAAGAGTTCCTAAAAGTTAGTTGCCCAGTGAATTTGAAAGGGAAGCTTGCTTTCATGCTGTAGTGCTGGCACTGCCCTAATGGTCGGCAAGCCCTAGTTACCCTCTCCGTTTCTATCTTCGTTTAAAGCTGAACGCTTCTTTACTTTGCTATTGTTGCGTTATCTTTACTACTCAGTATGTAAGACAGATCTAAGAATCGTTTCTTTTTGTTGACTTAATTATTTTCATTTGAAGCACTGTTTCCATTAGGGATTATCAGAAATTCTCAAACATGCTCAAGCTTTTCAGTTATGGTTGAAGTGCTCGTTTTTCTAGTCCCAGACAGATTACATTTATAGTATTACAGAAAATATTACTAAAATAGCTACTTTGAAAATAAAACACTTATCTCTGGGAAAGAGGTCTTTTTTTTTTTTAAATCAAAGGTTAAAATAGGCTTTGTAAATAGCTCAGAGAAAAATTCGCGTATCTTAAATTTTTAAGTTCTCAATTAAGACATAAAATGTAACTGTTGCTTTACAGAATTCTGTTCATTAATGCAGCCTTCTAGCAAACTTGTTAGGTTTTGGACAAACAACTGAGCCAGGCCCCTGGTTGAACTGTGGCCCCTGATATAGGGTCTGTCCCACAAACACTCTCCTCTTCTCTTTTTCCAATTTCCAGAGTTCGCTCTCCCTCTGATGAAGGCCCAGGTGGCTAAGGATAACATTTTAAAGTTTTTGTAAGTTGTTCCTTTTCCTCCCTCCCTCTCTCTCTTGCACACACGCGCGCACACACACACATTTGAGGAGCCACATCTTTACAGGTTAAAATACTTTATAGTTGCCATTGAAAAGTCGTCTCCTTGGGTCTTTATTTTACCTGTTCCTTTATTCAGCCAGGGTATGCTGAGTTTCTGTTTTGTGCCACAGCGCCCAGCTAAATTCTGGGACCAGAACCAGGGCCCTTACCTTACGGAATCTCACTGTTCTGTGGGAACACACGCCAGCACGATGTGAGAAAACAGCGGTCCTGATGGTAGGGTGTGTTCAGGAGCTACCGGGGAAGAAGATTGTTTACAGAAGAGGCGGTTGCTGGCACTGGTTCATTTGATGTCCGTTTAAAAACTGCTATCAGACAGCACAGTGTGCTGAGGTTATTGGAAGGTAAATATCACTGTACTGAAACTGGGCAGCTCTCTGATTCCAGACTTGGACCTGTTTGAAATTACTCTGACATACAAAATCATCAGTGAGATTTTGAAAATGTTGGAAGGTCTATAACCTCACAACTAATTCCTAATAACATGAATTAAAACATGAGGCTCACCAACTAAGGGTAGTGGGCTTCTGTTCTACGAACTTTATAAATCCCAGCTGAGTAGAAATGTAAAAGTTGTTTCAGAGAGCCGATGAAAGGAAGACAGGAGATGTGTGTCATGAAAGACGAAACTATTTTCTTCTCCCAGCCTTCGAACACAAATTTAAATCTGCAGGAGCGCTGAAAGAAATAGTATAATGAACACCAGGATACTCGTCGTTCGAATTCACCAAATTCTTTAATTTTGCCACATTTATCTCTCTCTACATACACACACATATTTATTGTATGCACTTAATTTTGTTGAAGCATGTGAAAGTATGTTGCAGTCCCTGCATCCCCGATACTTGAGCATGCCTCTAAGAATGGTATTTCTCTACACGTCCACTAATTATACCTTACCATCCAGAATTCGTTGAACATTTGCAGATTGGATTTGGCTGTTTAGTTTTGAAACCTGGAATAGTCCTTTTTTTCATGTCTTTTTTCATTGGCTTTTCTAAAGAATCCAAGACAGTTGCCTTATAGGATGTCAGTTATTTATTGTGCAGCGCTCTAATTGTTTTCCCGTGATGGGATTCAGGTTAGTATTCTCTGGCCGCCAGCAATGTCAGGTTGTCTCTCCATTGATGCTACAATGGTTAAGGTGAAGCACCACGATACGTACAAGTTTTCAGAGAGAACCTTACAGTCCTAGAAATTTCCAGTGTTGGTTTTAGAGCTCTTAACCGCTACTAGCTTGCCTTTCATTTAGAAAGAGTTCTGCAATTTTATTTTAACCTAGAAAAGTCACGTGACTGAGCAGTGTAGAAGATACATTGAGCCTGGCACGGTTTCATCAGTCTTGTCTCTTAAGCTCCATTATCGTTAGGGCACACTTCTTAGCCAAGAGTCATCGACTTCTCTCCCCTCTCCTTCTCTCCTTCCCTCTCCCACTGTCTCCACACACCCCCGTGTGTTTTTAAGAGGCATGTAGCTCTTTGTCAATGCCAGTGGTACCTGAACTCACCACTAAATGTAAAGTAGTGAAGGCAAGCATCCCCTTGCTCATTTCATTACCAAAACACCCTTTGAGGATTTGTAAACTGTTGGCAAAGAAGCAAATATGCAGGAATTTTTTCTGACTTTATAATACTTTATCATATTTGGGCTGAGCTTGAAGGGCAGAAACAGGCCTGGCTTTAGAGAGTGTTTTAGTGTGATTTAGGATGATAAGCTGTACTATATCCGCTGGCAAAATGAAGAGAGAAAAGAAAATAATCATTTCCTTCAATGTGAAGCTTTGATGTCGGTATCGCCATTGGACTGTGACATATAGAACAGCAGTTTACAGTCACTTTTCTTCCCTTACAAAACTGCTTGCTGTTTCCAAATTATGCAGAACCCATTGTCCCATGAAGTGGTGCAGATGAATCCATCCAGTTATCGAACTTGAACTTGCCCATAGTCCCCTGCTGTTGTCTGAGTTGAGCTTTGGAGTCCGCGGGGTGAGTACCCTGGAAAAGGACTAGAGGCATTGGTTTGAATTTCTATGTTTTACTTCCAGGCAGTGAACTCCTGGCGTGAGGGACTCCTTATTGTCTGAGCACTTGGGTAAAATTCAGGAGTCGCTGACTACATTTTTTCTTGAATTCTTTCTTACCTTAACAGGTTGAGAGTGCCCTATTAGCCAAAGATCTTTAACAATGCAAGATTTGCTCATTGTTCCATCTAATGCCTGCATCCAACTCATGTGGGCCTGATGGGATTTGTTTAGCCAGGTATGCTTTGGAGCACTAATTAAGAAAGGAATGTATCGATGTCCGGTCATCTGGCCCTTTTTAGCTTCAGAGTGAAACATTGATTTTCCTGGCACATTTATTTTCCAGTAGGGCAAAAATAGAATGTAAGTAACTGCTAGAACAGGTTACTTTAAACATTTACATCTGTCTGCCCCTAGGCAGGTGGTTTTAAAGTTGGAAATTGGCCTTATGAGTAGAATCCTGCTTGTTGGGGACTTTGATTGCAGAGGGTTAGAACAGCAAAATCTGGAGGTAAGACCGAGTATTTCTCAACAGCTTTACCTCAAGCAAGATCAGTACCTCATTTCAGAAGGGGCAGGTCATTTCCACAGTGCTCTCTAGGCTAACCACAAAAGGACGTTTTCTTTTTTAATGAACACTGCTACTTAAGCAGTAATGCAGAAGAGCAAACCTTTTTGATTGTCAGGGAAGTCATAGCTCATAAGTGTGAACACTGAGCCCAGAAGTGCATCGACGGCAAACCAGGGAAGGAAGTCGATCGACAGATCTGAAGGTGATCACAAACTAATTATGAGCTCTATTTAGGCAAGGACGGCTGCTCGGTTTATTTCTTCTTTGGCTTGAAAGGCACATTTCTTGTGCTGTCTCTGCAGTGAAATCAATACTGTGAAATGGCCTTTTCTTTTCAGCCTTATCGGTTCTTTACTACAGCACAATGCATTGAGAAATGCTGAACCAGGTCAGCAAATCCAATAGTTTATTATATGGGGTCAGCAAAAATAATGCCCTCTTTTTCTATTACTAAATCATAAGCATGTAACTGTCACATAACAATACACGCACAAGCACACCATGTAACTTTTTAGGTGAAACATTCAAACTAAAACTATAAATCACTACACCCATATTCTTACCCTCCCAACCACGCTCCAGCAGGCCTCGGACCCTGTATTTACGAGGTAACCCTTCTACAGGCAGCTCAGTGTGGGGATGTGGGAACCCAAACTTCCTGAAGTACGAGATTAGAGAATTGGTTGTTTTAAAAGTTCTTCTACCTTTCTAAAGGCTCTTTCTTATAGGTATCAGTTGTAGATTTTCTTGAAGAAGGTAGGCTTTTTATTTAATTTGTGTTATATTT
This sequence comes from Micronycteris hirsuta, assembly GCA_004026765.1. Classification (NCBI taxonomy): domain Eukaryota; kingdom Metazoa; phylum Chordata; class Mammalia; order Chiroptera; family Phyllostomidae; genus Micronycteris; species Micronycteris hirsuta. The sequence continues at coordinate 10,095 of PVJI01006410.1, forward strand.
TTTAGTTGTATAATTTCAGAGCGGGAAGGGAGTCAGAGCGATGACCTAACCTAATCACACCATTTCACAGGTGAGGAAGCAGACCCAGAAAGGTGAAGCCTATGGCCTTGGGTCCCTGGTGCTGTCTCCAATGTACTTTCAGTTTGTTTTTTTACACAATATCGATGATTGCCTAGGTTTACAATATACAGTTTAAACTAAGTCCACCTTAAAAATAACCCCTCTTGCCCAGCTGGTGTGGCTCAGTGGATTGAGCGCGGGCTGGGAACCAGGCAGTCCCGGTTCGGTTCCCGGTCGGGGCGCATGCCTGGATTGCGGGCCAGGGCCCCGGTGGGGCCATGTGAGAGGCAACCATACATTGTTCTTTCTCCCTCCCTTCTCCTCTATCTGAAAATAAATAAATAAAATCTTTAAAAAAAATAAATAACCCTTCTTCATGTGTAGTGAAGGGATCTACACCAGTATTCCTCGTTCCTCTCGTCTTTTCTAATGCTGCTGACATTCCACTTTCCCACCTGCCATTACCCCTAATCCACTGTTACTGCTGTTTTAAACCATTATTTTTTAGATCAACTTTATCTTTTAAGGCTTTTACAAAATCAAATATTCAATTTTATCTTTATTTCTTCCCCATCACTCGTCCTTTCTTTATTAGATCCAAATTTCTGACTATATAATTTTCCTTTTAATATTTCTTTGCAGGGAAGATCTGGCAATGAATTCCCTCAGTTTTTGCTTGTCTGCGAAAGTTTTTATTATTTAAATTTTTTTAAAATGTAATTACAGTCGTCCCTATTTCCCCCCCCATTACTCTCCCCTGCCCTACCCACCCCTTCCTTCCACGTTCAATCCCCCCTGCCCCGTTGTCTTTGTCCATGGATCCTTTATACATGCTCCTTGACGACCCTTCCCCTTCGTCCCCCCGTTATTCCCCTTCCCCCTCCCCTCTAATTACTGTCAGTATGTTCTTAATTTCAGTGTCTCTGGTTCTATTTTGCTTGCTTGTTTGTTTTGTTGATTAGGTTCTATTTATAGGTGAGATCGTATGGTATTTGTCTTTCACTGCCTGGCTTATTTCACTTATTTCACTTAGCTTAATGCCCTCCAGTTCCATCCATGCTGTTGCTAAGGGTGGGAGCTCCTTCTTTCTTTCTGCTGCGTAGTGTTCCATTGTGTAAATGTACCACCATTTTTTGATCCACTCATTTACTGATGGGCACTTAGGCTCTTTCCAGCACTTGAAGGATACTTTTGCTGGATACAGAATTCTAGTTGGGTGGTCTTTCTTCTTTCAACACCTTAAATCTTTCTCTTCACTCTCTTCTTGCATGCATGATTTCTGAAGAGAAGCTCAGTTATTCTTATCCTTGTTCTTGTAAAGGTAAAATGATTTTACCTTTCTCCTCTGACTTCTTTCAGGATATTTCTCTTTGTGTTTGATTTTCTGCTGATTAAATGTGTGTATACCTAAGTGTCATGTTTTTGCTTTACTTCTGTTACGGTGTTTTTGACTTTTAGCATTTACTTTGGATTCTTTCTTAGAGTATCTACTCATCTGTTCTTGTGTGTTGTCTTCTCTTTCCACTATAGCCCTTGACATATTAATGATAGTTATTTTAAGTTCCCTGTCTGAAAATTCGCACATCTGTATCACACATGAGTCTCGGTCTATTTGCTTGAGATCATCTCTGATTTCTTGTTTGATCACAGATCTCAACCTGCATGTTTTGCTTGCCTTGTAATTTCTTTTTTTTGCCAAACACCGGGCATACTTACTGTATTGTGTAATAGGAACTGAGATAAATGGTCTTCTAGTGTGAGCATTTATGTTAATCTGGTGATGAGTTAGCCTGTGCTTAATAGTTGCTGTAGCTGAGGTTGGTGCCAGAGGTTTCAAATTCCTCTGGGCTCCTCGTTTTTGTTTCCTCTCTTGCTGCTGCTGGCCTTTCCTAAGTACCTCTCAGAGAGGGCCTGTGTCTCGTAGCTGCTTCAGGGTCAGTCCCCCTTCTACTGGTGGTGCGGGGGAGGCGTGTTCTCTAGTCCTATGATCAAATCTAACGTCCCTCACTGGGCTCGGGTCTCTGACCTGTGACCTTCACGTGTGTTACTTCTTAGGTAGCTTTCCCGACCCTCTGAGGTGAGACGGGAAGGCTAGAAGGGCCCGGGGTGAGACTCATTGCTTCCTCCCATGGCTCTAGGGCCAGGCTCTGGTTAAGTCTTTGCCCTGGGGAGCAGGCGGGCCTCCGTTAGGGAGAAAGCTCTGGGCATAATTCACAAACATCACTCTTCCCTCCACCTGCCAGTGCCATGGCGGAGTCTTTGTTTGAACTCCACCATGAGAACCTGGCAGGGCTCTGGTGGCGGAGCTCCCAGTTTAGAGCTGCAGCGCTTCCGGTGAGCAGACCCCAGCTGTGACTCTGGATTGGGCTGTATCTCCACATTTCCAGGGACAGTTTGCCCTGCAAACTCAGTTCTCTGCTCAGTTCGAGAGAAGGCATTGATTTTCAATTTGTCCAGTTTTTTTCCCCATAAAGACTGGAGTGACGACTTCCAAGCCCTTTATATGCTGGAGTCGAAACCGTCCAACACACTCTCCATTCGGCCTTTCATTATCTTAACAACCTGAAAAAGAAGGAAAATTCTTCAAGAGACTAGCAATTTTGTTTCTGAAATAATTTAGAAATAACAATTGAAAACCTGGTAAAACAAGAAAAACCTTTCCAGCAAATTATATGATCAGTTGCTTTTTAATAACATTTTCCTCATTATAAAAGCAAAACATGTTCATGCTTAACAGTTAAACTTATAATGAGGTATAGGGCAGGAAACACAAATTGCCCATAATAATCTTACTACTCTGACATAACCGGTTAAATTTTGCTGTATTTTATTTTATTTTTCTTCACTATGTGTAGATAGAAACACGTGCCACCAAATTAGGATCATACTAATGTCATAGTTTTTATTAGTCTACAGCCCTTTTATTCACTGAGTGTTATATTTCACCATTTTCTCATGGCATTTAAATATTCTTTAAAAATATATATTTAGCCCTGGCTGGTGTGGCTCAATGGATTGAGCTTCAGCTTGCAAACAAAGTTTGCTGGTTCGATTCCCAGTCAGGGCACATGCCTGGGTTGCAGGCCAGGTCCCCAGCTGGGGGCATGTGAGAAGCAACTGATCATATATCTGTTGCACACCGATGTTTCTCTCCCTTCCTCTCTTCCCTCTAAAGTAAATAAATAAAATCTTTATATATATAAGTAGTATCTGCATAAAAATTCATTCTAAGGATGCATCATAATTTGTCACCTTTTTGAACATATTACTGTGATGAACATCCGTGATCCTAAATTCTCCACCTCTCTTAAAATTTCATTAAAATTAGTAGAAACAATTACTAGGTGAAGAATTATCAATATTGAGAAAATACTAATATGCGTTTGATATAGGTCAGTTGCTTTTGGCGTAGTAAAGTGATTTTTTAAATTATATTTTATTGATTATGCTATTACAGTTTCCCCAATTTCCCCCCACTATCTCCCCTCCACCCTGCACCCCTAATCCTCCAGCATCCCCCCTTAGTTCATGTCCATGGGTTGTACATATAAGTTCTTTGAGTTCTCTGTTTCCTGTTCCATTTTTGACCTCTATTTTATGCCTACCAAGTATATTTCTTCTTCCCTGTGGTTTCCCCTCCTATTCCGCCCCTCCCCCTCCCCACCGAAAACCCTCCATGTGATGCCCATTTCTCCAATTCTGTTCCTGTTCTAGTTGTTCACTTAGTTTTTCGTTATTTTTCTTTTTTATTTTTTTTAGGTTCATTTGTTGATAGTTGTGGGTTTGTTGTCACTTTATTGTTCATATGTTTGATATTCCTTTTCTTAGATAAGTCCCTTTAACATTTCATATAATAATGGCTTAGTAATGATGAACTCCTTTATCTTTACCTTGTCTGGGAAGCACTTTATCTGCCCTTCCATTCTAAATGATAGCTTTGCTGGATAGAGTATTCCTGGATGTAGGTCCTTGCCCTTCATGACTTTAAATACTCCTTTCCAGCCCCTTCCTGCCTGCAAGGTTTCTTTTGAGAAATCAGCTGATAACCTTCTAGGCACTCCTTGGTAGGTAACTCTTTCCTCTTGCTGCTTTTAAGATTTTCCCTTTGTCTTTAATCTTGGGTAATTTAATGATCATGTGACTTGGTTTGTACCTCTTTGGGTCCAACTTCTTTGGGACTCTTTGGGTTTCCTGGACTTCCTGAAAGTCTATTTTCATCTCCAGATTGTGGAAGTTTTTCTTCATTATTTGTTCAAATAAGTTTTCAATTATGTTGAAAAGTGTTGATGTTGTTCTTCTCCTGGCACCCGTATAATTCAGATATTGTAACGTTTCAGGTTGTCCCAGAGATTCCTCAGCCTCTCTTCTTTTTTTTGGATTCCTGTTTCTTTATTCTATTCTGGTTGGATGTTTATTTCTTCCTTTTGTTGCAAATCATTGCTCTGAGTCCTGGTTTCCTTCCTGTCACTGTTGGTTCTCTGCATATTTGGCTTTATTTCATTTTGGGTATCTTTCATTTTTTGACCAAGCTCAGTCAGTTCTGTGAGCATTTTGATTACCAGGGCTTTAAATGCTCCATCAGATAGGTTGGCTATATCCTCCTCCCTTAGCTTTTTTGCTCTGTTCTTTCATTTTGGTCCTATTTCTTTGTTCTGGGCCCCTGTTAAGTTGTAAGGGGGCGGGGCCTTAGGTGTTCACCAGGGCAGGGTAACCCTCCCAGCTGCGGTGCCTGTGGGGGAGGGGCCAAAGAAGGAACAATGCCGCTCACGTGCTGGGCTCTAGTGCACTTTTCAACGGACTCTCTTGTGAGGCTGGGAGTTTCTCCCACTGTGGCAGTCCCCACCGTAGTCCACAGCCACCTCTGAGTCTCAGTTTCCCCTTAAGTCATTCCTTCCCGCACAACCAGCCGAGCTTGGCAGCCAGCCCTGCCCGACCGGTCTGCATTGCCGCAGTTTTTCTGAGTCAGCCCGTGCGGTCCACCTTACTGGTCTGGTTGGTCTATTTGACTGTTTCTTTAATTCCGTGGTTGTTGGAGTTCCATGCAGTTTGATTTTCTGGCACTTCTGATTGTTTATTGATTTTAGATTGGTTGTTTTTCTCCTTTTGGTTGTGTGAGGAAAGTGAAGGGTTTCTACCTACGCCTCCATCTTGGCCAGAACTCCTGGGGTGGTAAAGTGTTTCTTAATAGAGGTGCCTTAGGTGCAGTTTGGCACCCATAGGACTCACCTTCCCCTCACCTGCATCTAGCACCATGGGGATACCGCCTCTGACCCCACACCTTTTGTGGTGTTGCACAGAATATTTTGTGGCAGTATCGTATTATGAGCAACTGTAGGGAGGAAAGAACACGAGGTTTATAATGAGACAAACCGGGTGGTTCTCTGAGTATCTACCACTTTCCTGAGCTTCATTTTTCTCATTTGTAAAATGGGAATAATTGCTTCCTTTGCAGGTGGTTGTAAAACTAAATATCATTTATTCAATTTTCACTGAACCTTGAGCACCTGTCCTAACAGGCACTATGCTGGCTGCTAAGGATACAACAATAAAGAAAAGCACACAAGACATTTTTGTCTTGCTTTGTTTTGAGCTTTCAGTAAACTGGGAAAGACATCCATCAACCACGGCTACAAATCAATGTGAACGTGGAGCTGTGGCCTTGAGCCCTGAGAGTGTCCGACAGGCAGACCCGACCGCACAGAGTTCTGTGCACGGCAGGGGGACTTGAAGAGTGAGGAGGGTCGCAGGATGAGTGGCCTCGGAGCAACGTTAGAAGGCTCTGTGGTGGCCAGGAGGAGGGGGCACGGAGGCCAGGAGGGCTCCCCTGTGGCTGGAGCAGGAAGGGCAAGGGAAGCAGCATGCCTCCAGGAGGGGCCTGTTGGTCAAGTTAAGTTTTCATCATTTTCCTAAGAACAATAGGGGGCAGAGAGAGCGGAAGGCAGAGGATGGGTGAGCAGGAGGTTTGATGGATTGTAGGTCCTGAGGAGGTTAGAACGGTGGTTACAGGAGTGCTTGATAAGCAGCTCAGCAGGACGGGCAGGTGGAGGGGTTGAGACGTGGAGATACTGAGGTTACTGCTTCTGAAGGAGGAGCAGTTTCAGGGATGATAGGGTCAGTGTGGGGCTGTGGCAGAGGTTGTGTTAGTTATTCCTCTCCTCCTTCCCTCTGCAGGAGGCCACGGCCCAAAGGAAAACGGTTTTCTGTTTTTGTTTTGCAAAAGAGAGGAGTAATGATCTTGCAAACACCTCTGTAAAGCACTGCGCGGGGTGCCTGGCACAGAGCAGGCACTCTGCAGTGAATGGGCCCTCAATTGACTGTCCGCCACTACTGAGCCGTCTCCTGGGTCCGTGCCGTCTGCAGAGTCATTTTTGAACTTCCTGAAACCAACTTGGAAATGCCCATTATGCTAAATGCAACTTTATAATGACTAGTGTTTTGGCAAGATTTCTGTGGTCTGGTTTTACATCTTGTAGTCAAAATCATTCTCTGGTCCCAGCTGGTGTAGCTCAGTGGGTTGAGCACAAGACCGTGAACCGAAAGTTTGCTGGTTTGATTCCTGGTCAGGGCACATGCCTGGGTTGCGGGTCAGGTCCCCAGATGGAGGAGCGCGAGAGGCAGCCGATCAGTGTTTCTCTCCCTCTGACTCCCTCATTTTCCCTCTCTCTGAAAAATACAATGTTAAAAAAAAAAAACAACATTCTCTGGAACTACATCTCCAGTGTTTAAGTCATATTCATCCACTGTTTCAGAAATACATTCATCCTGTAAAGTGAGAAATAGAAGTTGCAGCAACACCCTGAACGATGGTGTTCAGTTTGTCAGGGCCGCCATAGCAAAGCACCACAGACTGGGTGGCTTAAACCACAGAAATTTATTCCCTCACAGTTCCAGGGGCTGGAAGTCCAAAATTGAGGTCGTGGGGACAGCCCTTCCTTGCCTCTTCTCCCTCCTGGGCTTTGCTGCACTCCTTGGGGCTCCAGGCTTGTAGATGCATCACTCCCATCCCTGTCTGTTGCCACACAGGCGCCTTCTCCCCCTGTGCCTCCTTCCTCTTAGGAGGACGCGAGTCACCCTAACTGATTGCATCTCTGATGACTTTATGTCCAACAAGGACATGTTCAGGGGTGCTGTGGGCTAAAACTTCAACAATTGATTTTGGGGTTTAGATACAATGCAACCTGTAGCAGAGGGGTTTAAAAAACCCACTAACTATTTCTCTGTTCACATTGTCCTGATGAGAATGTGGCTAACAACTCTAAGTCCCAGTTCTGTGGATAGAATGGCTGCCCTGAAAATAAAACCCAGTTCCAAATGCACTCACGAAGTGCGGGGTGAGCTTTGCCTCCATCTGAAGCTAAGTCTGCAGACGGGAGCTCCCGGCTGTTGTGGCGAGGGGCGTCTTGAGTGATTTGTGAACGCGGCCCCTCAGGAGTCACCATGCTCCCTGAAAGGGAGTCGAATGTTCGACGCTCATCTGCTAATCCTGCTTCAAAATGGCTGCTTAAAAGTGTAAGTAATTCACTGCCATGTCTTAAAGATGTTCCTTGCTTCCCATCCTAGTTTTCTGTTAGGTGAAGTAATGACCAGGAGCCCCAGTGTCTGTCCAAGTGTTGGTCCAAGGCGTTGCAATTGCAGGGAAGGACTGCGTTTCACTGACTCTAAGGGGAATGCAAAGTAAACTGCAGTAAACTTACTTCCACTTCAATTTAAATCGTTTAATTCACGATGATAATGGAATTCAGGCTGCTTACAGCCACACTAAACTTACTGGTCCTTCTCGGTTCTGCCTCCAGAAAACAACAGCAGTGTTCAGTCTGGCTGCAGTTCTGACTGGTGGGCTGGAAGGAGCATGGGCTCGGGAATCAGCTCTGAGGTTCATTCCAGGCTCCAGGTCCTGGTTTTCCCACTGTGGTAGGCGAAATGATGACCCCCTCAAAGGGGTCTGTATCCTAATCCCTGAAAACTAGGAATATCTTACCTTATGCGGCCAAAGGGACTTTGCCAATTGCATGAAGGTACAGAGCTCGATGCAGCAGGACATCCTGTATTATTCAGATGGGCCCAACCTAATTACATGAGTCCGTAAAAGCAGAGACACTTTCCCAGCTGTGACTGGAGATACAATGAAAGAAAAGGGGTCAGAGATGCCGTTGGCTTTGAAGATGGGAAAGGGACTGTGAGCCAAGGAATGCAGGTGGCCTCTGGAAGCTGCAGCAGAGAGAAAACAGATTCTCTCCTGGAACCCCAATAGGAATCCAGCCCTGCCTGGGCCTTGATTTTAGGACATCTGACCCCTAGAGCCAAAGGGTAGTAAAGTCGTATTTTAAGCCACCAAGTTGAGGTCATTTGTAAAGCAGCAATGGAAAACCAATACATCCACTTACTACTGTGTGACATTTTGAGTCTTGATTTTCTACTCCATACAAGATAGAATACTGACCTTGTGTAGATGATGTGTGGACTTTGGGGGGCAATGTATGTCGGTCATCTTGGCCCATCACTTCATGATGTAGTATTTGGAGTCCAGACCCTAGGAGTCTGATTATTTTACCTCCAGTGCCTAACCTCCAGTTTGGGCCCAGTTTTCATCAGGTGAGTGGGTACATCTGGGCCCGTGGTCTGCAGCCTCCATTCCAGGTGTGACGTGTGGACCAGCAGCATCAGCCTCACCTGAAAGCTCAGGATCACCGGAGCTCAGGCCTCACCCTGGAGTGGCTGTCAGAATCTATATTTTTAAATAAGATCCCGAGGTGATTCATATGCACTTTAAAATTTGAGAAACACTAGACTTGTGGTTCTCAGACATCACAGATGCTAACAAAAACAAATACCTGGGCCCAGAATTTCTGAGCATGGGGCTTCAACATCTGTATTTTTAATACGCTTGCCGGTTATTTCAATGCACAGAGGTTCATAATCACTGGAATAAATACTTAGAAGTGCACTGTAATATAGGAGGTTCAAATTAGAATTGTAAATATTTCAATTAATACTTTTTTCTGTAAGGAAAACAGCTATGCTATATGAGTATTACTAAGTGCTACATTTAAAAAGATACTTCAAGGCATAAACATCGAAAACCAGCAGAGACACTTTCTGACTAGATCTTAACTGTTCTGATTCCTACTCTGGACTTATCATATGCTCTTGATCTGACTCTTTCATTAGACGCACCCAGCTTTGCTTCGCTTAAGAGGCAATACTTCTTAGAAAACTCTACGACTGGAACTGGGCATTGAAAGCTCTTGGCTGTTTTCTCTTTTGCAAGAGAGATCTAACCACTTATAATTATCAGAAGACAGACAAGAATTTTGGGAGAGCTCTCTCCGTCCTAGGAGTACCTGCATCTCTTCCTCCACAAACAGAAGCATGTAGAGAGAGCTCAGCAGTTTTGATGACAGCAGCCCAGCCACACTTCCGGGTGGCTATGACCCAGAGCACACAGTTGCATTTGGGGAACCGAAAGTAGTGTGGCTTCTCTCCAGCACACCCAGGACAGAGACCAGAGTCTGGAGAGGGTGCCCGGATTCCGACTCTTACCCAGGGGCTCCAAGTCCAAACAGCAGGATAAGGGCTTTAGACAAGAACCAAAGCCAAGAACGAGAAGCTGAGTGCAAACCAGGGCCAAAGGGCAGCGGGCCAGGAAGGCAGGGAAGCACCCAGACAGGCGCCACAAACAGCTTTGAGGAACTTGTGGCGCCTCTTTCTTAGGCAGCAAGGATGTGATGCGGTTGCGCTGGGCTGCCTTCTAGCGCAGGGAGATAAGCACTGTCCCCGCAAAGCGTCCTCTAGGGAAAGCAGAGTGAGTTGAGACTTAGGCCCAACCAAGGGGCATGGGGAGTCTGAGAAAACTCACCATTATCACCGGTGAGGGCAGGGCAGTCATAACTCAAGGGCCACTAACAAGCCACATGCTCTCCAGGCTTTCGCAGCTCTAGACAGCTCTCGTGAAGCCCGCCAGGCCCAGCACAGGCACCAGAGCCTGGCAGCTGTGCCCGCAGGGGAGGGTCTCCCCAGGGTCTGGTCATGCAGGCAGGCCTGGGCCGCCCATTCCAGCATCCCCACCTCAGTGAACATACAACCTCAGGACAGCCACTTTATTATCAAAATTACAACCGTCCATTGTTGATAGGATAAAAGAGCTACCTCCTTCTACACTTTCATCAGAGTCCTGAAATATGCGGGTGGGGGAGGAGCGAAAGTAGGTTTACGGTTGTTCATATGGAAAATGACATAACAATTACTAGATAACAATACAAGAATAAACTGTCTTTTGTGTACTCTTGTCCTACCCTATACGTTTATGATACCTACTTTTTCATTAAGACTGCCCTCTCCCATGGAAAACTGCTTAAAATGACATTTAAGCAAACCCCATGTGGTGTGAAAGAGATACGCAACTGGCTTTATGGCAGAGATTCCAGGGGCTGACTGGACACTTGACCGGATCTTATTCTCTGCTACTGGCTGGCTGTGGCTTAAAGCCGATGCAGGTAAACACTCCTGGTGACTCAGGGTTTGGGTATTCCTCCTCCTCCTCTCTTTCCTTTCCCTTGTCCCCTCCTTCTGCTTACCCTTCCCCTGTCTTCTCATTCCTGCATGCAATGTCCCAAACCACCATTGTCTGACACATCAAGTTACACATCAAGTTACACATCACCATCCCACATAATTTCCAGTGCGATTCCATCATGTCATACCAGACACCAGACTCTCCTGAGGAGGGGTTGTCAGAGCCACGGAGTCCAGGGCCGAGAGCCTGGGGCCAGCGCGGCTGGGCCTTCCTCGGTGTGTGCTGCTGGAGCCCAAGGGTCCGTCTCCTCTGAAGCTGTGCTTGCCATTGGAGACGCGTATATCAGCATTCCACGGCCACTCAAAAATCGTATAATGATCATAGACTTAAGTTTGGAAGCCACTCACTAGGTGGAACTATTCCTCAAAGAATACCTTTCTTCACGCTGCACCCATGATTATAACCCAACAAATAACACTGACACAAATAATTATGATGTTGGTACTATTTAATTTGACTCTCACAGTATCCTTATGAGTACTAATTTCTTTCACTCTCTAGACATGAAAATAGGCTTAGAAAGGCCAGGTAATCTGCCCTGGGTCATACAACTGGTCACTGGTGTCGCTGGGGTGTCAGCCGGGCTGTCCCCTGTGCCATCCATCTGCCATCTCCCTTCCCCGCCTCTTCACTTGGACCCACCAGGCCACTGTCCCGCCTTCTCTCCCTCTGCCATGCAGCCGCCTCAGACTCCACCCTGCCTGCACTGCCTCTCCTGGCCCTGCCCCCCCCCCACCCCAGCCCCAGTCCTACACACATGCATGATTGTGGGTTGTCTGAAAGATAATGAGACCTGCTGCTTCATGGGTCTGGAGGCCAAAACCTCCTGGCAAAGGGGAGATGCTTCCTCCCCTAGCTGCTGAGCCTGTCCTGGCCAGGGCGCTGGCTGCAGCCGGGCTCCGGAAAGCTGCCAGCTGCAGCTGCCCAGCTTGTCCCCCTCTGCGCGCTGAGATCCAGTGCATCTCATCACTGCCTGGACAAACGTCAGAGAGGGCGCAGGATCAGAGCTGTGCTTCCTGCAGACGGATAAAGGATTCTGTTTGGTGACCCTGTGGCCCCGCGCAGCAGCCAGGTCTGTATGACTTACGCAAGTGATCTGGCTGTGGCTGCTGGAAGCAGATGTTCACACAGAGGGCAAACCCCAGGTGCACAATGGCCTACCTTGTCGAGACTGCTCTCAGGAGCACTTTGGGGCAGGAAGCTCTGATGTTTGGGCCAGAAAAGCCAAGACTGAGCAATTAAAAATTCCAAAGCCAAATTTTTGAAAAGCAGCTTTGCCCGTATTTCAGGGCCCAAGTCAGATGGTCTCCTCTGAGACCACCGGGAGCCTGTCCCACTAAAGGCCACTCATGTCACCCCACTCGAGCGTGCATGGGTGGCCTGCACAGCGGGGCACACTGAAGATGAGTAGCAGGTCGGTGGAATCATTCAAACCGACTGCAGGTAGCAGCAGCCAGAAACGATCCTAAAGTGGTTGGCATGTGTTAACTTACTTACTTTTCATGATATTACCCCCTCTACAGAGAAGACATCGAGGTACAAGAAGTTCAGTGATTCGCTTGAGATCACTCAACAAGCAAGTGACAGAGACAAGCTCTGAAGCACGGCTTCCAGCCCCAGCATCTGTCCAGGGAGAGCCACATGGGGATCCCTATGTGTCCTGCCTTGTCACCTCTGCAGAGAGCAAACAGCCCCGCTGTGAGTATGCTTCTCCCAGGGGACATGCAGTTGGGGTGGAAGTGGTTTGGGCAGGATTCTGACATCCCTGCGCCCCGTGCTCTTACATCATCTTAACACCACGCAGAGCAGTGGTGTGTAGTAGTCAAGACTGAGAGCCCTGGCATCACATGGCTAGGGTTCGAAATATGGCTCTGTCACCTTCCAGTTATACGACATTGGGCAAGTTTCTAACTTCCCTGTGCCTCTGTTGCCTAAACACATGTCACAAAAATACTGTTCTTATCAGAGTGCACACAGGTGAGTGAGGTGACCCATGTAAAGCATGCAGGGCAGAGCCTGATGTAGACGAAAACACGCCATAAATTGTTGGCTATTATAGTGATGACAATTATGATCATTGCGTTTTAATAGCTACATCTCTAATATATCATTGTTGTCCTTAACATGTAAGGAAACTGAGTTCAAATGTGGGTTGTTGTGGCCAGGGAAAATTGAAAAGATTTGAGCCAGGTCTTGGAATGGGCAACGTGAATGGGGGAAGAGGAGGAGGTGGAGGAAGCCAGGTGGTGAGGAGCCAACCTGTGGGGAGAGGAAGACACTCCGTGTGGTTAGGGGCCAGCGGTGAGACTGGTTCCACTGGGGAGAATGGATCGAGATAGAGGACAGTGGGCAAGAGGGGGCTGCCCATGGCGAAGGTTACAGGACAGACACCATATGTAGGGTCCTCTGCAGCTGGCTTTCCCTCCTGGCTGCCCCAGCTCCCTGCAATCCAGGGAGGGTGGATATTTTCCTAATGCATCTAGGCTAAGAGCTGCCTGGGTCTTCAAGAGTCCGCCAGCTCTCCCTCCGGTGAGGTGTGGCCTCTGAGGTATGGCCCTCGCGTGCTGGGCGGGTGCAGGGAGGCAGAGTACATCTGTGGGGCTGGGGCCATCCCACCTCCCTGGCAGAGATAAGTCTACTGCAGCCTCAGCTCCCATTTCTCCATGAGGTGTGACTCGTTCAATCATGGGATGGAACTCGATTCAACCTGACTTAAGAAAAATAGGAGGAATGTATTGGTTCACTTTGACTTTGTTGGGAGAGATCAGCTTTAGGTGCAATGCACTGTGATCCAAGGGCTTCAACTGTGTTGAGGGGACCTGGTTTCTCACCATTTCCAGGCTGTTTTCCGTGGTGATGATTCCCTGCTCAGCTCCAGGTACCTATCATCTTACTTATGGAAATAAGCAAAACCGCAGCAGTGCCATTTCCCCTGCAGCCCCAACAAAGGTCTTACTGCTTCGTTGCTTCTACCGGGCCACAGACCCCACTCTGAACCAATCACTGTGGCCAAAAGACGTGATGCTCCGGTGGCCAGGTGGGCCTGCGTGCCATGCCCGCACTTGGAACCAGGAGCAGAATCCTCAGGCTGAGGGCTGATCGTGGGAGCAGAGCGCAGGGAGCGGGGCGGCGGCAGCAACAGCAAACAACAAGCACAAATAGAAGTAGCTTCTTCGCACTGACCTGGACGGTGATTGGTAAAAACGAGATCTGTGTGTCTGGAACATAGACCCGAGTGACTTTTGGTCTTAGTTGTACTGGAGAACAGCAACTGCAGTGTTTCCCTCTCACTTGCTCTAGGGATTCATCAGTTTTCCCAAGCAGGCCCCGTACACATCGCTGCTTGCTTCTTTGTGAGCCCAGCCACGTGTGGCTGTTTTATAGCACAGTGTTCCAGCTTCACTGAAACCATATGGCATTTGCTCTTTTTCTTGTTCCTTTGATCTTGAACTCACCTGAGTATCTCTCCTGTTCGGCCACTGTCAGAGCAGAAAGCTGTTCTCCAGTGACCAGCGCTATCAATTCATCTTATCCAAACTGGACTCGTATTCCAGATGCAGCTTGTGATTGTTCCGCACCTCACCCACCTGGACCCGAAACAGGTAGCTGGTCGATAAACTTCTGTGACCCATGACTGAGCTCTGTGATGAGGGGGAGCCATGTCATTTAATTCTTCAATCCTCTTACAGAGACTTTGTAGCATTTTTGAGTAGGACTGAAGCCACTAAGAAATAGAGATCGTGAATCAGTTCTGTGACTGAAGTTACAAAAACGTAAGTGGGGGTAGGAAATGGAGGGCTTTCAGGGCCCAGCCAGGCTGCTGGACTGATGTCCTGTGGACACTGGGAAACCATTGACAGTTTTTGAGCAGGAGAGAGACACCTTCCTCCTCTTGACTGCCACTCACTGAGACATAGTGAATGTCAAGCCCTGAACATGTGTCCTTTACATATACAGCCTTATTTCACATCCACGGTAATTCCGCAAGAGGAGAATCCCCTTTCCAAATGGCACCTATCATCTGAAATCACACCTCACTCTCAGCAAGAAACCCTAAAACCACAGAGGACACACAGAAAACCAGCCGTCTGACCTAGCTCAGTGCCCATGGGGCTGTGGTGGCTGGCATGTTGCTGTTTCGTTCTGCAGGGTGTCACACTCTGAGGGAGCAGTTCATCTTTCTCGGTCTGTTTGGCAGGGTAGCGGAGGAAGACCTCGTGCAAGGTTAAAATAACAGTGCAAAGGAAATGATGCGATTCCCTCACAGATTAGCTGCTTCCTGCTTCTTTCCTCTTGCTTTTCCAGAGTGGCGGTATCTGAACTCCTGCATTTTCACTCCTTCCTCTTGGCTGACACCCCCACCTCACTGTTACTGACTTCTCTGTCTTTGCACATCCCTTGTATCCGCTCTGCGCATGTCACCCTCCTTCCTCTCCACGGCCTCCTTTACCACAGAATGGCTTCTCGAATTTACTTGACTACATCCCCCGGCCCTGTCACTTCAGGCATGTCTGTGTCACTTCATCCGCCTGTTTTTCTCTCGGTGTGTATTTAGTGGCTTTTGCTTGACTTTCTCCCTTATTTTCTTTAAGTTCGTATCCTCTTGTCTGTTTTGAATGGTTTGCTTCCCAGTGGAATTGCACTTCCCCTGCTCCTGATCTAGCATTGGCCAACTTTTGTGTGTATCAAGGACAGCGCAGTGTACCTGAGCCGCACACCTGCACTTTGTTCTTGACCTATTTCTCCTTTGTGGCTTCCTGTGTGCAGGTCTCCAGCTCCACCACATACTGGCTGCGTGGTTCCAGCAAGTTGCTTTACTTCTCTACTCCTCTGTATTTTCCTTTGTTAAAGGTGATGGTGTTAGCACTGACCTTGTAGGTTTCATGGGAAGATTAAATGAGCTGTTATGGAAAGTATTTAGAGCATTGCCTGGCACATAGTAGCCATTTGATAAATGTTAGTTCTTACACTTGTGTTGTTGGTGGTGTTACATTGTTCTGACATTCTGATTCATGAGGGTTTTCAACACCAATCAGAATGGCTATTACCAAAAAGTCAACAAATACAAGTGTTGGTGGTGTTGTGGAGAAAAGGAAACTCTTGTGCACTGTTAGTGGGATTGCAAATCCATGCAGTCTCTGTGGGAAACATTACGGATCTTCCTCAGAAAGCTAAAAATAGAACTGCCATATGATCTAGCAAATCCACTTAGAGATACATATCCGAAGAAATGCAAGTCAGTAAATCAAAAAGACATATGCACCCATATCTTCACTGCAGCATTATTTAAAATAGTCAAGATATGGAAGCAACCTAGGTGTCCATGGATAGATGAGTGAAAAAAGATGTGGTACGTTATACAATGGAATACCAGTCAGCAATTAAAAAGAATGTAATCCTTCCATTTGCAACAACGTCGATGGACTTAGAGGGTATTATGCTAAGTGGAGTAAGTCAGACCGAGACAGACAAATACCACATGATTTCACTTATATATGGAATTTAAAAAATCAAAATGAGTGAACAAAACATAACAGAAATAGCCTCAGAAACAAAGAACGAGCTGATGGTTACCAGAGGGGACAGGGGGAGAGTGATGGGAGAAAAAGGTGGAGGCCAATATAATCCATAATAATATGATAACTTCGCACAATGAAGACGGTTAGTAGACTTAGGGTAGTGAGGACATCGTGAGATACAAAAATGTCAGGTGACTATGTTGCACTCCTGAAATAATACTATATTGTGCACCAACTATACTTTAATTAAAGCAAGGACAGCAAACAGAGGCAGCTGCCTGGTGGAGGGACAAAGGGCACGATCGGGGACGGCCAGGTGGGAGGACAGTCTGTGCGTCCCGTGCCAGTGAGTGCTCCAGCCTCCTTCTGCAGACTGGGGAGGACAGTCGCCTGTCCTTCAAGGAGAGGAAGGCACCATTCTTGCTTACCAGATACATAATAAAATGAAAACTTAAGTAGTTCGGGTAAATACTGAGTTGGTAGAAAGTTCTTTTAAGTGTAATGAAACTAAAGCGAGTAATGCTCGGTAGGATTTCCACCCCATCTGTTTTGTTCCCTTCTGTGCTCCATCAAGGTTTCTAAATGTAGTTTGGATTTTGAAAACATCTGGGATCAGCCACGCACATTTTTGAAGCTATGGAGCATTGACGTTATCATCATATTTCCTGCTGCTCACCTGTGCCTCTCCGCTGGGCGCTGACCTCCAACGATGAGGCCAGCTAGTGCGCTCCATTCAGAGAGCTTCCAACCTCGGAGGGACGGGAGGGGCCTTATGGGGACTTTGTGTGTGTGTTCTTTATCTTTGTTTCTGGTTGTAAACGTAATAATGTTTATTATCGAAGCATTGGAAAATAAAGAAAGGGTAATGAAACAGCAACATTAATCATCTGTTCACCCAGAAATAATATATTTTTATGTGTGTGTATAAAACAACATAAACATATATTTACATTACAGGAATTGAATAGACCTCAAGTTATTATTGGAGTAAAAATTCTGGGTCCAGTTTTGCAATATTTTATCAGATGCCTTATAATGTTCCAAACTTGAACATGAATTAGTGACTATCCTAACTAAGATCAGATGGGTATGTAAGCATTTGTGTTTAAATATGTTTGTATAGTTATGATGGACTAATAATGCACTGTCAGATAAGCCAAAAATGCAAAAAATGTAAAATGCCTCTTTTTGCCTCGTGAAACAGTTCAAAGTGAGATTTGGAGCCGGCAGAAGGCTCCCCCCCCGTGATGTAATTCCAGGATCCAGCCTCCTTCTGTCTGTGGCTCTATCATTCCCTAGAGTGTTTCAGTTTTTTGCATCAGTGGGTAGAAGCAGAAAGGAGCGTATTAAACACACCACTACTTAAAAGCATGTCACATCCACTCACAGTCTGTTGGCTGTAACTGTCACGTGACCATATCTAATTACAAGGGAGGTGAAGAAGTATAGCCTAGTTGGAGGACTTGGATTTTGGTGACTAGTTAGCAGTCTCTGCTACGGTGTTTATTATTATTTCATTGGTAGGAGTGAAAAAACCCATAACTATTCTAAATGAACAATAGTTGGAGATTGGATAAATAAATTATGGAACATCAATATAATCTACAAGGCATCTGAGCTTCCCTATCCATTGAGATTGAACTGAAACTGGCGCAAGCTCTCTATCTGACAGTCTATGGAAAATTCAATATCCTCTCTGAGATGCTTACGAATTTCAGGGGGTAAGTTCTTATCGGCACCTTCAGCGCTGAGCTGTGACTCTGTCAAACTCAGGTTTCATTTCCCAGCATGCTAGGCAGCCCGACACATACTCGTCCTCTTTTCTTGGAGTCTCTTCAAACCACTCTGGAGGGGCCCCTGGATGCCCAGCCGCGGAGACTGAAGCTGAGGGATGGGTGTTGCTGTTATGTTAGCAGCATTGCGAACTCCTGGAATTGTCTCTAACTCGAGGCCCTCCTCAGCGCTCTCCCTGTCCTTGGCTTTTGCCCTCTGCTTGCAGATGCAAAGACTCACACAGGATTAGTCTCCTCTGGTTCATGCCCTTTGGTAATACAGAAAGACTGGGAGGGTTAGATTTGACTTTCTAGTTTTCCAACTGGTCTCTGCAAAAAAGGACACAATATAATTTCTCCACTGGCAGAAACAATGTCATCCCCCCATACTTAGAAGGCAAAGCGCCCACTGCCAGGTTTGTGTTTTATGTAGTTATTTTTTCATTCTGCTACCCATATACACTTCCACATAGCCATTATAGCTCATGTTCTGTTGTTAAGTGAAAAAAGCAGGCTATTGAAACATCCTAATTTTAGATTAAAAATATGCAAAGGTGCAAGAAAAAAGATCAGCAGATATGCACCATAAGGTAACAGTAGTGGTTCTACTGTCAGTATTTCTTGTCTTCTTTATATATTTTTCTGTGTCATTTAAAATATCTATAGTGAACATGTATTGCTATTATAATGGGAAAAGGGAAGTTTATTTTTCAAAAAGATTCTATTGCCTAGATTGAGCAAAACCAGGCAAACAGATGCTTTGCCAAATTCTTTTTAAAAATTTATTTATTGACTTGAGAGAGAGAGAAAGGAAGGGGGCAGGGAAGAGGAGAGAGAGAGACATCGATTTGTTGCTCCACTTATTTATGTATTCATTGGTAGAATCATGTATGTGCCGTGATTAAGGACCAAATCTACAACCCTGGCATGTCAGGACGATGCTCTAACCAACTGAGCTACCGGGCCAAGGCCACCAAATTCCATCTTCATAGAATCTATTGTTCCTGTGTTCATATATTTATTACAAGTGTTTGCTGAATCCCTCCCTCTGGGTTCAGAGGAGGGAATGATCACCAAGGACTAGGAGTGGCAGGGGAAACTTTGTGGCCCTGCTGGGCCAGGGGTGGCTCTTCAGTGTTGGGAAGGATCTTACTATTTGGGCATGTGTGTGGGGATGGCCCACCCTGAAGTGCACTTGATCTTTATCTGCCCTGTCCTCTTATCCCAAATACCATGGGATCTATTCTCAGTGCCAGACTTAAAAAAGGCAGTGATAAAACTAGTCAGGCCACAAAGATCTATCAGAGCTCATCTAATACCAAAATTAATGATAGTGGTTGGAGAATCCTGAGCCATTCTTAGGGCAGGATGCTCTTGGCAATGCTATATTTTGGCCTTTCTTCCCTCCTATGAAACTGTAAAAGCTCCTGGCTGGAGGGGTGTGTGTGTGGGCAAGCGGGGAGGGAGAGGTGTCAGATTAACATAAAACACCACCCCAGAGAATCCCATAATGGTTACGTTTTATCCAGTCATCTACTGATGGCCCCTTGGACTACTTCAATATCTTGTCCATTGTAAATAACACTGCAATTAACATAGGGGTGCTTATGTTCTTTCAAATTAGTGTTTCAGGTTTCTTTAGATACATTCCCAGAAGTGGGATCACTGGGTCATAAGGCAGGACCAGGGGTACCAAAGCAGTGCCTGGATATGTGAAGGCAGCTGAAGGGGGGCTGCCTGCAGGTTTGAGGCTGGCATCCCTTCCGACCGGTCTATTCCATCACCTTCTCGATCTTTGCTTGTGTTGTATTCACCGCTGCCTGTGCTGGTGTCATTATTAGATATTTCTATTATTATCCCTGGGAGAAGGGACAGAAGCATTTCTTATAATGGAGAAGAATGTAGGTGCAGCCTACATCATCGATGTTTGGTGACCAGGGCTCTACAGCCAGTCATGCTGCCTCGTGTCAGGAGAGAACCCAGATTACCGATTCCAAATGCATGAGAATTGGATCATTTACATTGTCTCTTTAGTTGCTATTATCTTCTCTGCTTTATCCTCCTCTGCACTAACCCAAGTCTCCTCCACTATTTCCCTTTCTGTAATAGCAAACCTCTGTCAACCTATGTACACGGTAGCCAGGAGGCTGGGGGAATATTACAGATTTAGAGGGATGTCATCCCATGTGCTATCATGTCAGAGAAGGAAGCTCAAACTCCTGAGGACTTACCAGGGTTTCTAAATGTGTGCTTAGTTCCGTGTCTTGGAACATTTGTAATTGCCATATCACTATGACACAGCATGGACAGACATGTTTATCTACTGCCTTTCCCAATTCCAGTTGTCGTGGTAATGAAATTGGCACTCACCCTTCCCACCCCAAGAGGCAAGGAGGCATCCTGGGGAGCAGAGCCCACATACCGAGTGAACCATCCTCCTTCCTGAGGCTCGCAGAATGCTGGGTCTGAAGCTTCCAGGTTTAGGGTTTGACCGTGTCTTTCCCACTTATGCTCAGGGGGCTCTGGCTGTGAGAGCGGCATGCCTTCCAGGGGCTGAGGGCAGGGTGCAGCTGGAGTTTATCCTATTCCCAGTCCATTGGCCTGAGCCCAGGCCCCTCCCTGTATCTCCCTTTGGGGAAATGGTGGGCGGTCTATAGGTTGAGTCAGTGTCCACTGGTCTTGATTTATTCAGGGTAAAATACGAACAGACATATTGTGCCCCTTCCATGGGACCTGAACCCCCACCACATGCCCCCTGCTTAGCTCTACAGTTGGTGGTGACTTTGGGCATACAGAGAATGGTCTTCCCAGTCATTCTTTTCCTGGAACTGGGAGAGTGTGGGTCTTGTCAAAGGACTCTGTCTTTGAAAATCAGAAAGAACTCGTTCCTTCGTGGAACGACAACTAACCTGACTCTGCTTTAAGAACTCCATGAATTAATCATTGACTTCTCTCTGTCTTTGAGGTGACTAAAGGGACCCTCAGCTTCATAACCTCCCCGCCTCCCGCCCCTCCCTGCTCATTTCCCTCAGTTTGCATTGGTGGGCCTGACTCTAGAAAAAGGGTCTGAAATAAAAAAGAATGTTGGCTAATGTGAGAGTAAGTCATATTTTTCTCCACTTGTCTACCTGGGTTTTCAGAAAATTTGGCTTAAAAATCATCATGTTGAAGCATCTAAATAGCTACGCGGCCACAGTATGTTGCAGACATGTTATAATTTGCCAATAGTGAGAGAGCTGGCTTTGGTGTGTCAGCTTCCTGAGATTGTCCCATATCTTCTCTTTAAAAAAAATTAGTTTTAATAGCTTATTTTTATTGTATTTTTCCATTACCGTTTATCCCCCTTTATACCCTTTCCACATCCACGCACGCCTGCCCCCCACCTCAGTCCCCACACCGTTGTCTGTGTCCAGCAGTCCTTCTCCGTTTGTGCCCCACCCTCCAACCACCACCCGCCCCCCTGCAGAGCAATCATCTCCTCGCTGTCAGTCACACAGTGCGGATCTGGGAGATACCGTTTATTGAATGCAATATTTTTTTTCTTTGTTATTTATTAGATGAGGAGAAACATGTAGGACGTCGCTGCAGGAAGCCAGAAATTCAGGGTGCTATGTCTCCTTCCAAGAAGTGTGGGTTTGGATTAAGGAGATACTGATAGCTCCTCTTCCTAAACACCTACTGCGTGCCACACATTGAACTAAAAGCTTTGCCTCTATCATTTTACTCTCTCTCTCTCTCTCTTTCTCTCTCTGTAGCAACCCTGTGATCCTCAACCCTCGATTTACAGGGCAGGGGCGGGAGTATCCAGAGGTTAAATGACTTTCCCGAAAACACCAGTTAGTGAGCCATGGCTCTGAGCCTCCTGGGCGGTGTTCCTGTCCTAGTCACAGCACAGGGGGAAGGTCTCACATGGCCTTGTTTATTCCAGAAAATCAAAAAGGTGCTTGCTCTAGGAGTCAGCATTCCCAGAAAAGACATCTGACTTTTGTGGAGGATGCTGGATAGCACATGAAAAAAAAATGAAAAGAAAAAAAAAAAAAGGAAACGTATACTCCCTGATAAGGTGGCTGAAGACAGTTGCTACCCGTCTCCTAAGAACAGGTGACATATCCCCCCACCCCCCCGCCCATGTCTGTAGTGTAAGGTCTGAGTGTGGTCTTGTTTTCCCCACCTCTGATCTTGCCTGTGCTCCTTGGCGGCTCTGCTCGGGGCAGATATTTTTCCATAGAAGGTTCTGCTGTGGAAGTGGCTTCCTCCACGTGCACGGCGCCGGGGCCCATTTCATCAGCCTGTTCTCTAGCTTGAACCCCACTCAGAATGTGTCACTTCCGAGTTTTCACGGAACCTTGGGGTTTAGGAATGTCAGTTGTTTTTTCCTGTTCTTTCTGGAAATCTCTGTTTTAAATCAGAGAGGAAAAAGCTATTCAGGTGCTCACAAGATTTATTAAAAGCACTGCCTGGCTTTGATATATGGTTGCAAATGATGAGGCCCTCTTAGAACCGGGACCCATAGTCACAAGTGCATTGTGGGTGGGGTGCAGGGCTGAGGGTGAGGAGGCCAAGGGCTGACGTGGGCAGGAAGGGTGGGATTCCCTGCAGCATTCCGTACTTTCCTCACTGACGCATTCCCCTTGCCGCTTCTCTGGTCTACCCTCCCCTATGAATTGTGACTCCTTGAGGGGAGTGCCTGATATTTACCAGATGATCAACAAATGGACAAATGAATGAGTTCTGACCTCCAATTCTGGCTTAATAAGTAAATAGCTCAAAACTCTCCTTAATCCTCCCTCTAAAATGGAATGGATTTGGGAACAAGGCCATTTGATTTGATATTTATATGCCCAACATGGTACCTTTATGTTTTTCTCTAACAAGGTTTTTATTCCTGGCTTCTCCTGAGATGCTGACTTAATTGGTCTGCAGTGGGCCCATGGAAATCAGCACTTAACAAAAAAAAAGCTTTCTTGGTGCTTCTGTTGAGCAGCCAGGGTTGAGAGCCACCATTCTTCCTATTCTTGGAGGAAATAGTGCCTTATGGCTGATGAACAGCATGAGACTTGTGGGAAAAAGACTTTGGCCGAAAAACAGAAGACAAGGACATTTCCTGACAGTGCAGGGGCTCAGTGTGGCTAAGGTGCTCTGGCGAAGTAACTGTTCGTCTGTAAGACATCTCAGCAGCATGTCACTGATACCTTAAGGGGTTTCTTCTGAGAGCCTCAGCATCCTTCCCACACCAGCTCTCTCCCCCTGGTGTTCCAGTCTAGGACCAATGGCTTATCTGACAACCCTGAGGACAAGGCAACTGAATAGACACAGCTTCCTGGTGGGGATGCTGAATTGAAGACACTGGCGTTAGGAACAGATATATAAGTCTCTCTTGCCATGACAATGGAGTTGTTGAATTGGGTGAAAATGCTAGGATGCCTGGAAAGTTCTGTGCATATAGCCAGTGGAGCAAGAACTGTGATTGTTTTTCTCGAGCTGTTACGATAAAGACTTAAAAAGTTTTCTGGCATCATTGGTTTCTGAATGTCTGTGCTCTGTGATGGAGTTCATCCTGGGCTCTGGGGCTCCCGTCTGCCTCCTTTCTGCTGGGGTGGGGCGGGGGGTGGTGGGAGCCAGAGAAAGCAGGAAGCGGAGAGACCAGGTATATTTTTCTTTTCCTTTTAAAACTCTGTGTTCTTATATCTGTATCTTGCCTACCATTTCCTTATTCTGTAATGACTTAAAAAATGGATTTGGCTCCATGCCTTTATCCTGTGTCCTTTTAAGGAAAAAGAAGGATGTGAACAGATGTACTGCCTGGAATTCCTGGGAACAGGCACATGATGTGTTGTACTTTTCCAGGCTAATTTGCAGAGGAATGGATCTTTACAGACACTAAGCAGCACCCCTTTTATGAGTCTGGCTGATAGTCGTACATGCAGGAGTTCTGATTAATTGGTGTCAAGAACTGTGACAGGTAAGAGATTTTGCTCTTTTGCAATTTAACAAGTTAGCCCAAGAGAGTGTCATGGACGCTGGCAGAAGACTCGAGGCACCTGAGTAAGAGACAAAGGGCTTTATTACTCACAGCATTAGCAGTGGCAAGATTATCGGTGATTTCTTGTACCCACTCCCCAAGTCCCAGTTCTCACAGGGCAACATAAGCAGGACCAGGGGACACCTGCATGTGCCATGGGGTGTGTTATGGCAGAGGACCTCTGAGCTTCCAGAGCTTGGTTCTTTCACTGTGGCAATGGGCATGCTTACTCTGTGCTCCAAAGGGCCACACTATCTCTATCTTCCAAAGCTGGTCACTAAACAAAAGTCCTTAGAAAGATATTCCAGACCAAAGACAGTCAGCACCTCTGCTTGTAAGACACAGAGAAACGCGAGTCACCAATAGGGAACTGCCTGCCGAGAGTAAGTAATAACATGATGGGCCTGTGGAAGTGTGGATAAAGCTGAATGAGGAGGGAGACAGTGGGATGCGTAGAGTTCCCTAGACCCCATCTCAAACATAGCCAGTGAGTACCCAGTTCCCCCACGTACCAGTGAGTGTTTGCTGTCTAACAAACATGCCACAACTTAATGGTCTAAAACAGCAACTACTCCTTCAGCTCTGTGGGTCAGCTGGATGGTTCTACCAGCCCGGTGGGCTCAGCCACTTTCAGTTGGGCCCATGAGTTCATGGGCTGGTGGATCTGGTGGTTGTGAGACTATCTACCAGGACAACAGGGGCAACTGGCTAAGTGTCTCTTGTCATCCAGCAGGCTGGCCCCAAGGGGCACATTTGTATGGTGGCTGTCACAACGTTTCCAGGAGAAGCGAGAGAGTGAGCTCCGGTGTGCACACCCTCTTCAAGCCTCTGCGTTGGGTTTGCCAACGCCACATTAGCAAAAGCAAGTCATCCGCCCAACCCAGATTCCAGGGCAGAGAGAGAGATTCTCCTCCCTCTCTCCTGAGGGAGAAGAAAGATTTGTCACAATCTACACATAGGTCTTCCGCTCTCCAGACCTAACCCTGGCTCCTGCCAGCTCAGCCTCCAGGTCTTAGCTCCTTAGAGAGTCCTGCTTTCTTGCCTCCTCTCATCACTTCTACCCCATGAGCCAAGTTCATTGTCAAATCCTTATTAGATTCTGAAATGTACTTGCTATTTATATATTAAAGGGAAACAAGGAAATAAAGTAACACATATATAAAAGTGAACAAAAAAGTGTTTCTCCAACCACACAGCTAGCTCTTAAGGAAGCTAACTTACTGTGTTTTGTCATGGATAATGTGTACTCTTTTGCCTGAATTTTAGAGGGAAAAATAAGGATGTGCACTATACCTGGATAGTACCTGAAATACCTTGTATCTGTTCTCGTGTTTTGTAATTGTTTGCTAAATAAAATTTCTTGTACCATAATATGTTAAAAAATAAATGCTAAAATTTCATTATAATACAAAAAGCAAGTATCTAAATATCAATAAATAAATAAATAAATAGATTAAATATTAAAACAAGAGATTTTTTTCCTGAAAGTTTGGGTAAGAAACGTGGCGCACATTATACACAGCAAAATATGGTACCTTTGGCACCTGAGAGGGGCCTGGGTAGAGTGTCAATAACGATCTGTCAGTCGAGTGACTGTCAAGACAATGGGTTTGGTCGTCTTCATGGGAGTGGAGGGCAGAACCATGAGGGCATAAACCTAGCTCTTTCCATGACACTTCATGGCGGGGGGTGGGCGGTGGAGCAGAGGGAAGGGGCGTTTGAGATGGATTTATAGTAAAAAAGGCATGTGCTAGAAGCCAGGTAACTCAGTCATCAGATCTCTTTAGCTGTCAGAGGGTAGAGACTTCTAGATTGTGACCACATCTCTTTTATTCAGGTGAGGAGTATTTCAACTTGTTAGGATTAAACTTATTATTACAGGATTCATTAGCATTTTAATGAAGGTAGACTCTTTTCCTGGGGGTAGGGCACTTGACATTTTTAGTATTTGGAGACCTAGAAAAAATAGCTATTGGATCTGTAATTGCTTTCTCTTTACAATGTCACCTAGCTTTTATGTAAATCACCCCTAACCTTGCTTCAAGCCCAGAAAATAATGACAATGAGGCTATCTTTCTCTCCTTTATTCTCACTTTTATTTTTGCTTTCTCTCAAGTTTCACAGATGTGGACATTAGGGAAACCTACGTGTATTAGTCATGGTTTAACCATGTCTTTGTGCGTTCAAAGCTCACTCCTGGTACCAGAATCTGTGTCAGTCAGAGTTCAGCCAGAGAAGCAGAACCAGTAGGAGATCTATATCTATATAGGCGTATATTTGTATACCTATATTTATATCTATCTGTCCACCCATCCACTATTGATTACAATGAATTGGCCTATGTGATTGGGGCTGGCAAAGCCAGTCTGAAATGCACAGGGCAGAGCCACAAGGTTGGAAGGTCACGGGCAAGCTGGAATTCACGGGCATGCGCCGAGGCTTCTATGCACAGGGTTTTTTCTTTGGGGGAAAGTCTCAGCCCTGCTTTGAAGGTGTTTCAACTGATTGATCAAGCCACTCATATTCTTCAGGATAATCTCCCTTACTGAAAGTCCGTTGATTAGAGGCTTCAATTGCATCTGCAAAATAACTTCATAGCAACACCTAGATTAATCTTTGATTGAGTAACTGGGACTAGAAAGCCGTGACAGGGGGCTTACATGGAGTGCAGGGTAGAAAAGGAACCTGAGCCGGTGCTCTAAAGTTCTGAATGTATTTCCTGGTCCTTCCTTAGGGGCTGATGAAGAGTCAGCTAATTCAGTAAACTAATAATTTCCAATCTAATAATCTGCAAATAGACTAATAAACTACCCCAGTTGTGGCCCATGTGAAAAAAGCAGAAGTATGTTGGTGGCCCCTGAGAAACGCTGAGTGTAATTAGGGCAGGGGTCAGGAGCGCAAGGGCACAAACGAACCTCAGGGTCTGGGGACTGGTGAGCCGCCTCTCATTCCCAGGCACTTACACTCAAGGCTTGAAGATGCTGCGTTGCCTTCCTTGTTTCTTTGACTCTCAGTTTCTTCACCTGTAAAGTAATTACTATTCCCAATAATAATTTAGCTTAAGTTTTATACATTGCAAAAGTCTACATCTCCATGCACACATATGCAAACACATACGTGACACTCCACACCCCTACACATATCCCTTCACACATCAAGAATTTTTGCAGGGGAGTTCAGACAAAGACAATTTTTAAAAATAATTTTCTTTCTTTCTTTTTAGAGAGAGGGGAAAGGAGGGAGAAAGGGTGAGAAACATCAATGTCAGAAAGAGATACCGGTCAGTTGCCTGTCACACTCACCCCAACCAGGGATGGAACCCGCAATCCAGGCACGTGTCCTGACTGGGAATCGAACCAGTGACTTTTTGTCTTGCAGGATGATGCCCAACCGACTGAGCCACACTGGTCAGGGAAGATGAGGACAATTTCGAAGAGGGGGACACTAAAGTCAGTTATCTTAAGAACTGGCATGATGACACATTCTTCTTTTGGGGACCACTCAAAACTGGACCTCCATTCAGCTGCGGGTCAGAGTCTGAACGTGTGCCTGAGGTGCACATCTTAGCAAGGAACACTTTATGAGTCCTGGGAAGGTTCTTTGCCCCTTCTCCAAATCCTTCAGCTGCTGTTAATGCCTAACATTGTATTAACAACAGAGTCTTCCTTTCATTCCTTATTAGAAATAAGTTTAAATTATAAAATATACTCAGGGGATGTAAGAAGGTAAACAACATATTCACACACAATGGCAGATTCTTTCAGTTCTTTCTCAGGTGTTGCTGAGACATGGGAAAGCCTTTGTGGAGGCCTCAGTGGACAGGAGGGGCCCCCAGCATTTGGACACATGAGAGGCGAAAGTAAGTACAAGATTCAGGACGGCGGCGCCTGGCTGGTTGAGAGCGGCCCAATCAACCCCCAACACCAACATTTCACGAAGTTCTGCTGACTCACTCTCCGTCCCCACCGACCCCTGCTTTTTCAGAAAATAATTAGAGAAGTCCCTTTGGCCCGTTGGGTCCATGGTGTTATCATGAATCTGTATCAGGTTTATTTGAGTTTCAAAAGGGAAATTGATTGTGAACACAGCTCTTCCTTTTCAACCGGTGGCTCTCAGTCACTGTCCAGCTGCTGGGAAATAAGTATAAAAAAATGCTGGTTTGGGGCTTTTTGGCAAAGCCACCCCAGGATTTCCTCAGGGGGCAGGAAGAGGGTTGTAGTTTTCAAAGTTATCCTTAGAACAAAATAAGCAGCCAGCTGGGCTGGGCCGGGCCACAGACCCTCACAGACGCAGGGTCAGCAACGTGGTGGTAGTGGGGAGGCCCGCCCTCCTGAGGCGGTGGAGCCTACCTGGCAGTGAGCGTCGCACTATAAAGCACAGTGTCCACACCCACGTGCAGTCGGGTTCCTGGGGGAAAGCACTTTGGAAGGTTGTGAGGAAACTGTTTTTATAAATCAAATGTGAAAACATTGCAAACAAAAAAGTTGCCAGATGGGGTGTGGGGGAATGGTGAAGAGGTGAGGGGATTAAGAATTCAGTGCAAATAGGTAGTTACAGAACAGCCATGGGGGTGTACGGTACAGTACAGGAAATGGAGCCGCCAAAGAACTTACGCACATGACCTATGGCCATGAACAGTGGTGGGGGGACTGCCCGAGGGAGTGGGGGGTCCTGGGGAGCAAAGGAGGAAAAATCAGGACACCTGTAATAGCATATGTAATTTAAAAATATTTTTTAAATTTAAAAATTTTCAAAAAAATCTAAATGCTGAAGCAATTAGAAAGAGCTTCAGTTCTTGATTGAAATGAAAACTTCAGGAGAGTTCTTCAGAGTGAGAAAGACTGGTGAGGAAACACTACAGTTCTCTGCACTTCGAGGTAGGTCTGCTGACTTGGGGTTTTTATTAGTGGGATTTGACACAATACTTGTTTTACCTTTTGGAGGCCACTCATGCTGAAGTGCTGTACAAAGGCTTTGTTAAGTCGCATTTCAGTTATTTAAGCCACAGTTTATCAGGAGCCTGACCCAAGCAATGCCAAATCCAACACTGACATCCAGGGCCAGGACCCTGACCCCCAGAGTGGCCAAAAAGTCTCCTTGCCTCAGAGAGCCAGCTTCCCTGGTCCCGCTAGGAGCCATGCTGTCTGTTTCCTGCTCATACTGTTCCCGCAGCACAGGGTAAAAGACCCTCTGTCCACCTGGAGAGGCCGCCCTCCTCCCTCCTGCAGCTCCAGGCTTTGAGAGCGAAGTCCACGGGGGAACTCCTCCTTTTTAGTGCCTTTTCACTAACAGAACACGTGTGCAGAGGGGCCCTCTCACCTCCAGCGGTTCTGTTACACTCAGTCCCAGTTGTCTTATTTGTGTTCATAACTCTTGATATTTTCGAGTTCTTTGGTTTGTGGCCCCATGGGAGTTGCAAAGGTTGATCAATTGTACACCCTCATCCTGGATGGTCCCTGGGTGGGTTTTCCTTGCTGCCTTACTGGGCCTATTGCTGGGAGAGAGGACAGAGCAGACTGGCCCCTGCCCAAGGAGGCTGCACTAATCCTTTTTCCCCAGGTGGCCCTGTCACCTAGAAATGCCCGACTACGGTGGCTGAATTCCTTCAGGGTGCGAGGGTATCACGGATTTCGGAAGGCTAAAGGACATGCTTACTGCCTCGTGTGGGACCTAAAGCTAGAATCATAGACTCACAGAAATCAGAACTCGAAGAGCCTGAGAGATCGTCTAGTCCAGATCCTTCCAGTCCCAGCGAGGAGACAGAGAGGTCACCTGACACGTTCCCGGCCAGTGGAGAGCAGAGCAGAGACTAGAACCTGGGTTTCGTCGCTCCAGCTCCAGGATTCTCAGTCACTGTCCAGCTGCTGTACCTGTTCACTCTCCGTTGTTGTCACGGCATTTTAAAGACAGATTTGCTCTTATTTCTTATTCTCCAAACCTATGCATGGACATGTTTCAGGCCACTGCAGATACGTGCTTCCTGTCCAGGGCGCAAGCTACAGAAGCCCCCGTATCTGCAGTGGGAGGCTAATGTTGGGCCATCAGGTTACGTTTTCAGTGAACCCATTGACCCTGCTCCTTGGATGCAGGGCTAACTCGGGTGGTCGGGGACAATGACAGTGACCCCAGGAACAAGGTCCAGTAAGGCATGTGATGCAGCCCCAGGCTCCACTAGCCTCACAGCATGAAAGGCAGAGGCCGTGTCTTGTGAGCGCTCAAGAGGATCACGCCCACGTTACTGTGTCCTCTCTGTCAGCACACCAGGGGCTTGATCGGGTGGTGGTCACACAGCACGTCAAGCTCATCGATGACAGGTTCAGCCCATACGGTACCCTTATGGGTCAGCTGGCCTCAGCCACGCACAATAGCAGTTTGCTTACACCTCACAGAGACCGAACTCCTGTCAGAGAATCTGATCATCTAAGAGACTCGTTTCTTTGTATAGGAGATCCGACAATAATGGCACCATGCCTTGGGATTTATGCACTGCATTTCCTTCAAAGAGCCCTAAGTGCTTTTAAATTAACTAGTTCATCTTCAGGTATCCCTGAGAGGACTGCTGTTGACAGAGTGTGTTCCTGCAGGAGGAAGTGAAGCAGAGAGATTTTGTCTGAAATCACAGGAGGTCAAGCCCAGATCTGGGACGAGCACCGAGATGTGTGTGCACCAGGCCCACAGAGCATGCTCGGGCGCTGTCGGCTTTCACATGGCTGCGTCGTGACCAGGATCAGCAAACACCTGGCCCGGGCGCTGCCAGGCCCTTTCAAAGTGGTCGTGGTGCTCCTTCCCATTGGGATAGTCTGCAGCCTCTGAATCCTCCCCAGAGGTGCCCTACCACCCACCATTTCAAGGTGTGTTCGCAAACAGGCTCCTCTTTGCCATTTATGATCCCAAATTGAGCTAAAGCAGCCTTGTCTGCCTGAAGTGTCTACATCAAAATCCCAATGTGGCTGTTGAAAGGTGGCATCATTCCAACCTGAAAAAACTAGAAGGTAAACCATCACTTGACTGAAAGCTGACATGGAAAATGGGATAATAAGAAACAGGTCAGCAAAGGACCAGGGGCCTCTAATGAACAGGACTTTGTAGCTACTACAGAAGTCCCTGACTTAGGATGGTTCGACTTGTGATATTTTTGACTTTATGATGGTGTGAGAGCAGTATGCATTCATTACAAACTGTAGGTAGAATTTTGAATTTTGATCATTCCCTGTTCTGGCGTTGAGCAGGCCGGCAGCGGCAGTGAGCTGCGACTCTCAGCCAGCCATGCACGAGGGTAAACAGCCCATACTCTACAGTACACTGTGTTGCCAGCGTTTTCTGGATACTGTGTTTTGTGTCTCTGTGTCTACAAAACACCCATCTGTGTGCCTTGCTCCTGATGGGAAGGCAATTATAGATGCTCCTAAGGTTACAATTGGGTTCCGTCCTGATAATGTGAGCACATTTAAGGTGAGCTTGGCTAACCTATGATGTGGCAGGTTAGGTACATTAAATGCCTTTTCCATTTACTATATCTTCAACTTATGATAAATTTATAGGAACATAAGCCCGTTGTAAATCAAGGAGCATGTGTATAAAAGAATGAGCTCAGGACTGAGCTACGAGCCGTCAACCAGTTCAGATATTTTTTACTGTTTTTGAAGCTCAGACGTTCTCTACGGCCATGCCAGACAAATAAGTTTGCTTGTATGCAAAGGCCAGATTTCCTGTGTTGGGCAGAAGCTGTACAAAATCAATGAAAGCAAAAGTTCCCCCCTTTTTTTTTTGCTACAGAGTCAGCCTGGAGACCTCAGAGGTGGGGTGGGGTAGAAAGTCCAGGCAGGGTAACTACCCCTGTCTGCACCCCAGGGAAGGGAGGAGGGATTTTTATGATTTTGAGAAGAGAAAAGCAACTAAGAATTGCTTAACTCAAGGATATAATTAGCTGACAACTTTTTGTGTTTTGTTTTGTTTTTGTTTTTGTTTTTGAGCAAGGCAAGTTCTTTTTCAACAGATTTTGCATTCCTGCATTTGGAAGACATAGGAGAAAGTCAAGATCATTTGGACTAATTATAACAGTTTCACCTTTGAGTGGACTCTAAGTAGGTGCCAAGGTGGAAACACCCTTATCACTTCAGTATTTTCAGGTCTGTAGAAAGGAGAAGGGGGAATGGACACATTTTTAGCATTCAGCATGTTAACAGCCACTGATTTTAAAGTAAGTACAGATGGCAAACCCACTGGTCTCATGATGTCTGAAACAAGAGCTTCCGAGTCCTTTAAGCAGCCTGTGGCTTTTCCTTACCGCCGCCCTACGGAAAACTGTCAGGGAAGTGACGCTTCTCACTCTCATTTTGGTGCACTAATCTCTGCAACATTCTGTGAATCTCCTTCCATCCCAGGTCATCCATTTGCTCGTAGTGTCCCCTGGTGTCCAGAGAGGTGTCCTCCCAGGAGCTAGCCCTCACCTCACAGCCCCTCTATGGTCCCACCTCTTCTCTCTCTGAGCCTTTCCATCTCTAGCCCCTCTGTGGACACCAACTCATGGACGCCTCTGTTCCATTTCCCTGGGTTCTTGGATTCCTGTGTTACCTGATGGATTGCCGTTACACCCCCCTAGCAGCGGGGTGACATGTTGACACAGGGCTTGTTGAGACACACAGGCAGGAAGTTTCCACCCTATAAAGGATTGGGTAATTACTGCTCAGGGCACTTCCAAATGGTGATGGTTGCCCTCCACTTTCACCAGCCTCTTTCAGTCCAGACTACGACTCGCACACCCAGGGCACAGCCCGAGGACCTGTAAAGAGCACTTCCTTGGCTACATTTACATAATAGGGAAGGTTGGAGGCAATCGCCTGCTGGCCCTTCCACGCTGCAGTTTCACGGTGAGTGGATGGATGGAGTTCTGCTGAAACAGGCGTTCGTGGGGGCCCTTCTGCACAGTTAGACTCCGTGACCACTGTGTGGTGGTGGTTCATTATTCCTCCAGCTCTTCTCCTCCCAGAGAAGAAACCCCATCTTTCATTTACTGGTCTGTGAGGTCTCTAAACAGTACTGGATGCACAATATTCTAGTAAGAGACAAGAGGATTCATTTCGTGATTAAGTTGGGGAGGGGAAAGTTCCCGCTGGATAAGTCACTTGATTGAAATCCCTGGATTGTCAGTGAGATTAAATGCTACTCTAAGGAATAATGGGATTTCAAATTTAATGGATGCATTTATTCAACAAGCACTTATTAAGCATCTGCTATGCCCGAGACTCTATAATTGTCAGGCTAGGCCAGGCTCTCAGCAGTGTTGCTCTTTAGAAGCTGATTCAGTTGGGCTCAGGTGGGACCTGGGCATCGGTATTTTCTAAAAGTTTTCTGGTGATTCTCATGTGCAGGAGGATTTAATACCATTGGGTTAAGTGATTGGTTCAAATGGTGGAGACCAGTGCGTGCTGGCTAGATTGTGTCTCTGAGCTTGGTTGTAAGTATTCGCTCTGTCACTCCCGTTTAGGGAGACTTACCATGGGCATGGCACCATGGAATCCACTCATAGTCATGGGTGAGAGCGGAGTCACGGGTATTGTTTGCACAGAAAGATTGCCTGGAGCCTCGGAAAGGAGGTGGGATGGTAAGAAAAATAACACAGGGGACAATCGGGGAACATGCTGTCAAGGTTTGGGAAGGGCGGGGCAGCGCTTCTCTAACAGGAGACGCATCACTTGATTTCATTAAAATGCAGATCCCAGTGGAGTGGGCCCTGAGATTCCGCAACTTTCAAAAGCTCCCAAGGGCTGATGCTGGTCTGTGGACCTTCCTTTGAATTATAGGCTCTAGTTGGTGTGCTAAAAATACAGAAGTTTCCGCCTTGGTATGATGGAAGGCTTTTTTTCCCCCAATGGAAATATATATTTTTTAAATTTTATGGTACATTAGGTTTGAATTTGCTTATGGAAATTTCCTTTGAAATGTAATTTTGCCAAATGAATGAGTCTACACACGCTACTTGGACTTTGGAGAATTAGCTCAAGAGTGAAGCGCTGGTGGGCCCAGTCCTCCCCCCGGAGGTAGCATGGTGAGTAG
Source organism: Micronycteris hirsuta (assembly GCA_004026765.1). Taxonomy (NCBI): domain Eukaryota; kingdom Metazoa; phylum Chordata; class Mammalia; order Chiroptera; family Phyllostomidae; genus Micronycteris; species Micronycteris hirsuta. Next base: position 44,097 of record PVJI01006410.1, read on the forward strand.
GAAGGCCATGGAGTTGGGGTCGTAAGGACTGAACACAAATCTCTGCTGACTCTTTCTGGATATGTAACTTTGAGTGAGTTGAATAAACCTTCTGAGCTTCAGTTTTCCATGTGTAAAATGGGAATCACATCTTCTCTGTATGTGAAATGAGTTGTTGAATAAATTAAATAATATGGGGTACAGCAGATATAAGGCCTGCTTGAGGGTGGTCGGTAGGATAATAATATGGGTGTAATAATTTATAGTTTTTATTTGAAAAATTCACCTAAAATGTCATCTGGTGTGCTTGAGTGCGATATTCGTATGTTATAGAATTACATGTTTATGATTATGTAATAAAAAATTTTGTAATTAAAAAAGGGCATTATTTGGGCCAGACCCTGCATATCTATCTGAAGCCGTCAGCCCAATGCCCAGTATGGGGTAGACCCTCATTTCATTGTGGTTGTACACGGTGTACCATCCCCTGCAGGGGCTTCTTAGTGGTGGGCCGTCTGTGTGACCGGCAGTGCATGTGCAGAGATGAATCAGCCTTAGACCCTGCCTGGGGATGTGGGGAGACGACAGACAAGAAAAACAGAAATGATGCCAGCCTGAGGGGCCCATGAGGAGTCAGCTGCAGGACAGAGGTGCCTGGTCCTGAGAGACCGGAACACTCTGCTGTGCGTGTGTGTGCTCATTGTCTGACAGGAGATGGATCCTCTCTGGTTACCCAGACCAAATGGTTACAAAACTCAGCAGCCCTTCCTCCAAAAAGACTTGATTCTAACTCACCTTTCCCCCTTGATGGGGTTAAACTTAGAGATGGGAATGTGGCTTCACAGTGAGATATCATTTAAAATAGGAAAGGGGTCAAAGTGCCATTGAGCAATTGGTTTTTTTTTGAGAGTACGGAGAAACTGCAGACTGATTCAATCATTCTTTCGGGGAAATAAGAAGAAGGCAAGACAAAAGATAAGGAGATAATTTCACAGCTCCAGATGGGCATCGGGAGCAGAGTTCTAGCTCTTTGAAATTTATTTTAAGGGAGCGACTTCGGTCACCGTGTTTCATCCCATTCCAGCGTGGGCTTGCTGCCCAGAGCTCCAAAACCTGCACCCACCTCCAGGGCCAGTGTGCAGGTTCAGAGACAAGTGCCTTTAGATACCTTTTCTGTTGTTGGAAGGAGGTAAATTCTGACCTTGTCAGATAATATGAGAGTAGCTGCATAGAAACTGTCCCTTTAAAACAACTGAAAGAGTTATTAGAACGTCAGGGTGTTGAAAACGGGAGAACGCAGTGCAAGATATGTGCCAATAGAACCACTGCGCATGGTCCATGAGGTGGGGGTTGAAATGCAGACCCTCAGGCAGGGTCCGAGTTTCTTGGAAGGCATCGACACTGCTTCCTGGTGACACTGTGACAGCCGTGGGAACAGTGTACACGTGCTCTGGAGGAAGGAAGGCAGAGAGCTGTGCCTGTCCTTTCTCCTCACCAGTTTCTTTCCTCTTCAATTCCTCCTCCTCACTTCTGCCAGATGCATCTTTCAGGATCCGAAATCTTGTAATACAGTATCTTGTCCTAAAGCCCCTGCAGGCTCCCTTCCCTCTTGGCTGGAGGATGAATTCCAAATCTCAGAAGGCCTCCCCTCTTCCCGGGCTCCCAACTGCAGCTGCTTGGAACGTCTCCTGCTCCCAGGAAACCCTGTGCTCCTCTGCCGCGCCTACGTGTCTTCTCCCCTGAATCCTGCCTGTAAGTGCTGGTGTGTGCTGACACCCTGGCTCAGATACCAGCTCCTCTTGGAGCCTTCCTCAGCCCTGCCGGCAGTGATGAGTCTCTCTCTTTTTGGGTCTCTCATAAACCTTGCACACACCTTGTTAATAACCCTTTCTACAATGTTTTAAAATTACTTGTTACGTCTCCCACTCCAGACCATGAGGTGTGTATCTGACGTCTAATAGATCCCAGTGGGTGCTCACTGGTTTGAAACATAACTAATAGGGGCTGTTGTGTTTTTCCTGGTTTGCTTTATGAAGGTTTTGTATAATTTGCTTGTGGTAAACCTGGCCTCACAGAGATGTTTTAATGAGGCATGCAAGTATATGTAATTAATATCCTCTGATTTTGCTATTTTGTTGTGAAATTAGCCATTGGGAAATTGGTGCTCTTTTAGTCTAAAGTTTGGGGAAGACTCAGCATTCATCAATATGCACCTTACAGCCATTCGGAGCTAGCCTTGGGCTTTGGAAAGTCAGAAAGAACTGTGAGAAAAACTCAGGCCTTCTCAAGGAATTTAATTTTCTCTGGGAGGTAATATGTGCTAAGTGTTGAATTGTGGATAAAGAGAAATACTATATGTACATAATAGGTGCTCAGTAAATACTAGCTCACTGATGCCTTTGTGAAGCAGGAAGAAGACAGATGGTAAGAGCGTGTTATTTATTTCCACGTCTGAACCTGGTTAGAGCCTGGTTTCCTACAAGGAGAAAATGAGGTTCTCCCAATACTGAGGCTCATAGAAAAACTTCAGAAAAATTGCAGAGACTTGATTTAGTACTTTCAGAGTCACCCCCATGGAGAAGCCTTTCTCACTTCTTTGAAGGAGACTAATTGTTAAATTTTTATAGAATCCCTTCTCTGAAAAGCTCAAAGTACTAAGTTGTATTTACTCATATACTTTTAATTTGTATTTCCCTTGAAAATAAATCAAGGGCCAATATTTTATAATTGAATGATTAGGACCAGGAGCAGCTTTGCCTAAAGGACTTCATTAGTACCTGGGGGTTACCCCATGAGGCTGGATCTGATTGTCGCCCAATGCCAGGGTTAGAAGGTAGGATGGTGAAATGTGGGAAGGGCTGGAATGAGAGAGGCTGGAGAAAGACCAACCTTCGTTCAAGTGTTCAAAGGCGGAGGAAGTGGGCCAGCTGGGTGACTTTGGAACTTAGGGGACCATAGAGAAGCGCACATGTATTTTTGTATTCCACATTTATTAAGCTCTTTTCATAGGTTAGGGCCTCTACACTAGGCAGTAGGGATCCCTGAAACAAAAGTAATGAAACTCAAGGTATTTGCTGTCCCATACAGGAGAAAGGCATAGAATAAAAGGTTGGGAGGCTTGGGACATCCATAGGCTAACTTGAAAACCTGACGTCTGAAACCATCACTTACAGACTGCCTGCTGTAGGAGGGAATAGGAGAGGCTGCACAAGCGCTCCTGTGAATGAGGGAAGCCAGTAAGCAACCTTGACCTGAAGGGCAGATGCTGGGTCACTTGGGTTTGCGGTCTCCCTATAGAGACCTCAGGCACCTGTCTGACTTATCACCCCACCCCCACCCCCAACCAGGAGGAGAATTTTGAAGTGGGGGGCAGATCCCAGAACATTTATTGGGTCCCAGTTTCATGACTTTCGATACAAAGAGGCTGAACTGCTCTTTCACCCCAGGGCAGGACCCCTTGTGTTCCTTCTTCCTCAGGATAATCAAGCTCATTTCTCTTCCTTGTTTATTTATTTATCTGCACATTTGGGTCAGGGCTAAGGGGCCTGGAGATGCTCCATGTTCCATGGGTGACATGGCCAGCTCCACCCTAGGCTTTTAGGAGAAATCCTCTCTCTCCCCTTCTTTTCTTGGGAAAGCATTTCCTTGAGTTCATGGTCAGAGTGATAAAGCCAGCAGCCGAGGTGAGGGTAGGGAAAGGGGCCCTGCGTCTGTTTGGCCTGCTTTCACCCTGCGCCTGGGGCCCACTTGTACCCGCCTTCAGCCTATAGCACGCAGGCCTGTCCGCCTGGCTCACCCGGAGGCTGTGCTGAGCTCTGGAGCAAAAGCCGTGGGAGAAGGCCCTTGGCCGATTCAGGGATGCTGAGCTCCACACAAAAACTGAGCCATGACATGTACAACTTTGAACCAATGGTGGAAAAGAAGGTGGGAAAAAAGTGTCCTCCACTGACTGTGATTTGAACAATTTAGGGATGGCTGATTTGAACAATTTAGGTGTGGCTGCCACAGCTGCTTTTGGAAAAACCTTAGATCAATAAACAGTGGCCAAGAAGACTCACTTTAGAATAGATAGCTCACATTTGTCTCTTGAATCAGCTTATACCAACCCCAATTAAGAGGTCTCAGGGCCGCCGCGAGTCCTGTGCTCCCAGGCCCAGGTGTGTGTCTTCTCTGCTGCAACTCACACCTCGCTCCCATGGGTGAGACCAAACCAGCCGGTTCCCCCTCTGGACACCCTCGGGGCCTTGTACCCCGAGTGTCACCTACTTGCCTCTCAGCAGCCCTCCTGTAATGTGAACCCCGCACTTGTACAGGCAGCAGCGCAGGGGCACCTCCTTACAAGTGAGTATGTTGCCTGTGGCTGCATCCATCTGTCAGTGGCTCTGAAGCCTCACATGAGAAACACCTGTTTTCCTTGAACAAGTCCTGACGATGGAGTCTCATCCCAGACTAACTGAATCAGCATTCTTGGGGGTGGGGCCCAGTGATTCTGACGTACTATGAGGGCCGAGAACTATTGGTCTCAACCCTCCCTTCTACTGCACTGGGTTACAGACTCCCGGTGGTGGAGGCGTTGGTGGCGGTAGGGTGGGTCGTCTACCTCCTCGACTCATCCCATTGATGTGGGTGAAGACTTTGTACTCAGGACTTGGAACTGTGATTTCTCTGAAGGCTGTTTGGCCTGGGTGGCCCTGCTGGGGCCTTTCTGTCTCTCAGTCTAACATCCAAGAGAGGGCGTGAGAGAGGTGGGTGCACTTCTCCCTTCTGCTAGGATGCGAACACCTTGCTATCTTCAGCGGCAGAGAGCTGTTGCCGCCAGCTGGAAGAGAATCTTGAGAAAAAGGATGAACTCACGGAGAGGTGCCTACGTGCTGCCGGACCCCGGGGGAAAGACTGTGTTTGGGTCTGAGAGGAAGCGATCTGAGCTGGGCCCAAAGGAGAAGAAGGCCACATGGCAGTCTCTATTGACTACATCTGAGAGCAAACAATGAATACATTTCACTGAGGTAGAAAGCAAGTCTATTACAGCCCAGTCGGATTAGCTAAACCGTCAGCTGATCAGAGAACTCAGCCAGACCCTGGAAATCCAGCCAAGGATACTGGGCCAGCCTTCCACTGTGATTTCATAGGAGCCATTTTTAGTTACTTTCACTGGGATCCTACTGTGAATGAAGTTTGTGCTTTCAAGACAAAAAAGCATCATCTTAATCCTGCGTGGGGCCCTGGAAAAGACACTGAACTAGAAGATGTGGATTTGACTTGACCTTGGTTGAGGGTAAGTGACTTGCCTCTTGGGGGCTCTTGTCCTCCTCTGTAGATCGGGTTGTGATACAGCTTTACCAAGGAGTGGTGTGGGAGGGGGATGGTGCCTTTTCCAGAAGGTGGCAGCACACACTGGAAGGCACAGCCACCAGTGACTTTCACGTGACCAGGATCCCTTGGGGAACTTCTGCAAGGAGCCAGGACATTCTCCTGACTGGTGCTTCCTCACTTCTTGCCCAGATGGTGCTGCTCCAGCCAGGGCTCCAGGAGCATAAACCGCAGACCACGGCTGTCTGAAAACTCGCTCCCTAGAGGGCTCTTACTCCTTCAGCTGTCCCTGCCCTCCACCAAGTCCCCCTGCCCCCTCTCCCCCATCCTCCTGGCTTGGAACACAAGTCTAGAGAATAAAACTGGAAAGTCTCTACATTTTCTTAAATAACCTAATGCTCATTTGAGGAGACAGGAATATAAAAGATGCTTTCTTCTTTGCTTGAATGTTTTAGAGTTTAACCAATTTTTGTTGTTGGAAGCAGTATTGATAGATAAATAAATTATAGGTAAAAGCAGGACCACATATCAGAAGCCCAAACGTCCCAAGACAAACCTAACAGAAAGAACCAGGGTCAGAGTCAGCCCGTCATGGCCTCAGCTGGGCCCGGGCAGTGAGGAGGCCGTATATGCTTGACACAAGGTCAGAAGGTGTTTGAGGCTTTGGGCTGAATTTAAATTCAGAATGTGAATAAGTGACTAGAGCGAGGTTCCCTCTAGTAATGGCTGGCTGGGGTCATTGCCAGTCCCAAGGAAACAAACATATTAATATCACCAATCAACCTCTCATGCGCGACAGGGGAGAAGAGACTAAAGTCGAATTCCCCTCTGGGGTAACCTAGGTACTTTTCAACCAGAACCCAGTGGCTCTCAGTCCTTTACCTACTTGAATCTGAAGACTTTAAAACACAGAAGCCCTGGCCTAGACGATTAAATCAGAATCTCTGAGGGTGGGAACCACGGTGGTATGTTGCCATAGCTCTCCAGGGGATTTCAATCTGTGGCCAGCTTAAGAGCCATTGGTAGAACCTATGGTTGGCAGAGCTAATCTTCCCAGACTTCTGTCAATATCCTTCTGCTTCCCAAGGGTGGGGGTGTATCTGGGGCTGTAAGTCTTGATTCTTCGGAGACTATATGAAATAGCTTCTGCTGGATAAGTGAATATCGTGTGGTTTGGAAGGCAAAGGAAATAGGTTTATGTATCAGATCTTGTCCCGAAAACTTTATACAATATATCTCTTTTAACCTTCAAAAATGGGAATTTTGTTCCCCATTTACAGATGAGCAAGCTGAGGCTCAGGGGAGCTAAGTAGCTTGTGCAAGTGCCAGATAGAGGCTATAGTTGGGATTTTAACCTAGGCCTGTCTGACTTCAAAAGCTAGTCTCAGAATACACTAATCATGCTTTGGCCAAGTTTAGCATCAACAGCATCTGAAAGATGCTGGGAAAATTTTAAGAGGCATTGACAAGTGGGCCTCTGCTTCCAACAGCTGGGAAGTGTGGTAGAATCAGCTGCATGATTGGCATACAGCCCTCCCAGGCCTGTCCTGCCGTCCCAGATGGGGAGTCAGCAGCCAGGAAGCTCGGGGACACTGTTTTCTTGGTTTCCTTGGAGGCCTCTTGTCTGACGGAACTTAGGCATCATCAGAAGATGAAATAAGGAGTGAAGACCAGAGGAGACATCTCCATTGGTCACCTTGGGATTTAAAGTGGGATTCACCTTGGGATTTAAAGTGACAGCTCTCCCTCAAATCCAGCATTCCTTGTTTTTACTTACATTGATGAAATGAGAGAGCCACAGGTCTTAGAGGACCTCCGCTAGCTGGGCTCTCTGGGGGGCCTGAGGGCGGAGTGGGAGTTAATTTCAGGTGAGTGGACTCTATGAGCTCTGGTCCTGCGGATCGTGGAGGTGAGGGGACTGCTGGTGAAACAGTCGTGACTTGATTGTCGTGAGCGTGGCCTCTCAAATCTGAGTACAGATACGCCCCTGCTTGGAATCCCCCACATTGTCTTGAAAAAATGCATCCAGACCGTCTGCGGTCTCATAAGAATATACCCCGTGTAACTCTAGCCTGGGGGCAAAAACAAGTGAGCCCGTTTATGAACACCCTTGTCTCATGCGCGGAGCCTCAGACGGCCCTCCCCTGCGCTCCGTACCACTGGTGTTTGTGACCCAACTCAGTGTTCCAGACCTGAGACAGTGAGTAGGCTCCAGCAGGAAGCCCTGAAATTCGGGAGTATTTTGTTTTTTAGCTCCTATATATTTTCTAACAGCAAAGTATTTTTGGAAAGTGCTTTCCAGACTTGACCTGTATCTTACCAGCTGGAAAATATGGGAACATGAACTGCCTGAATATACACGTCTCTATATGTTATGACTTCAGCACTTGGACATGTATTACTAGGCAACACGTTAAGAGAGCAGGCAATTAATTACATTACTATTCCACAGTGCGATGTTTACTTGTTTCTGGAGAAGTTGTTTTGAGTTGTGATTTATAGGGCTATCCCTAGAAAGAATCTCAGAGACCTATGGGACATTCTTAAAGATGAAAATATTCCGGGTAGGGATGTAATTATTTAAAAACCAAGTACTCTTGCTCATGAATCGAAGAATTAGAGCAAGAAACAAAAATGTGAGAGCAAAGATGGCTGCTGCCTGCTCCTTGCCCCCTTCAAAACCAAAATGAAAGCAGGGTTAGAGATCCCACGGGGAAGTAGAAAGAGCACTGTGCTAGGAGTCAGGAGACCTGGCTCCCAGGACTGATGTGCTCCACGCTATCTATGGACGTTGGTGGGTGATTTCATCTCTCTCTCGTATCTGCTCATTGGTTAATGGCAGGTGATCATGGCCACCTTATCTAGCAGTGGTGCTGTGAGAATCCTGTGACAGGTCCACATGATTTGGAAAGGCTAATGTGCCATACGAACATAAGACTATTAAATTCAGTGCTCCCCTCCCCCACCATTTGCTGTGCCTGTGTGAGCTGTGTCAGTGTGCTGTGGACTGACACGGAGTGCCCCCCGTGGGGAACCTGATTGCAACACTAGAATGAAAAAGTCAAACTGCGCTAGGTAGGTGTCCTCACGGGCCTTTCAGGAAGGCGTAATGCGCTTTATCCCCGCCTGTGTAAGTGCTACCACCAACCACAAATCCCCAGGAGAATATAGCTCCATAGGAGATACGTTTTCCTGATGCAAATCAATCTGTGACATGAAGTGTTTACCATTTGTTAAGTAGTTACCACACGCAGAAGCATGGACATTATGGTTCTTATCCACAGGGATGATCATGCTTTGGGGCAGAGGACCAGTGAGTTCTAGATACAGACCCCATGTTAGGGAGGTTTCTATCTGAAGGTGGAGTACCCTTTCTTACAGACAGGGGCCTGCGGGTAGCCAGGCTCCCGATAGTCCCCTAACCTGCATGGGTCCTTCCTTACAGTGCAAACAAGGCCCTCCGCTGGCAACCTAAACCCCTGCTTGCAGAGCAGGCCTCGTGCTTTGGTCTCAGTCCCCTTTGTACTATTAAATAGTGTTGAGGATTCCAAAGAGCATCTATTTGATCTGTCAGTCTTTACCATATTAGAAATTAAAACAGACATTTGAGAATATTTGTTTCTTTAAGAATAACAATAATACATGTGATGCAGTACAGAACTGGGCATCTGAAACCTGAATAATTTTGTTAACCAATGTTGCCTCAATAAACCCAGTTAAAAAACAGTAACAGTAATAAACCCTTTACATATTAATGTAAGTAACAGATGTTTATGAAAAAGACCTATGTTAACCAAAACAAAAAATTTAGTGTGAATGGCATTGTTTTACGTTTTTACAAATCTCTATAATGCCTGGCTTAGAGGCAGACAACTGGATTTTCACATCTGCTTCTGCATTCACTCTGTTGCAAACTGTTGTGTTGGTTGGAACGTGAAGAAAATCTGAACTTAATCATATATGTAGTTAGAAAAGGGACAAACATTTCATTAGTCTTTTTAGATAATTGTGAATATGGTTCCTTAAAAAAAATGCCAACCCACATCTCAATAGAGGTAGTTTTTTAAAGGTTACTCACCATGTAGAATGTGAGGACACATCCCTGAATTTTTGTCCTGTGTACATTAAAATTAAAAGGAGCCCTACATTGCACTTTGAATGGATCTCTTTCATCCACACATGGTTTTGTAGCATCACGCATTGATTAGTTGGAACGTACTGGAAAGTATTATACAGCTCTTCCAAATGTTGGCACATTTTGTTATGCAATATCAAAAAAATCACAATTATTTATACCACCATCCACTTCATCAGAAAAGTCTCAGTATTTGGAAGTTGTCAAGGTCAAAGCGTTTTCCAAAAGTGTGTTTTTGCGTGAGCTCAGTGTTTTATAGTTGCTAACAAACACTGTTGGTTTCCTTGAAGTGACGGGCTTGCTTGGTTTGTTGTGAAGAAAATGTCCACCGACCACTGTCAGTCATTCCTGCAAGTGAAGAGGCTGCACCACGAAAAGAGCAGCCAGTTCCGCCAGCTGCCGGTCCTACAGGTGCTTTCCCTTGAGATGCCCCTAGGGCAGAAGTGCCTCTTGTGTGCTTCTGATTTTGACACAAAGCTTATTAAAAAGATATATACTCACGATTGAGATTTACTAAAATTGCTCTTTTTTACTGAGTCATCCAGGAGGTTTTAAGTGAAACACATTGTTTAAGCTGTGATTGCTGGAAGCGGGCAGTGAGTACTAGGACAGCGTGGTGCCACCGCCTTGGTTTGTGTTAAAATGCCGGCAGTTTTACCCACTGGTGCTTTCGCAAATGTCAAAAACAGTGAAGAAGACAAATGATGTCTTAATATTGTTATGAAAACAATTTTAACCTCGCGGGCCAGCCGACAGGTTCTCGGGGACCCTGGAGGGTCTGGGGGTCACACGTGGGTGCTCCGACCCAGAGTGTCTGACCTCCCTCAGGTGCTGTGCAGAAGTCTCGTCACCACGGTTCTCTCTCCGACCGTCTGATGCTGAACGCAGGGGAGGAACCCAAATATCAAGCCTCGTAGAAAAGTAAGGATTCCTCAGTGCTATGGACAGCAGGGTAGGAATGCTCTCGGGAAAGCTGACTCTCAAGTCCAAGCGAAGGTTAGTGGGGCCAGCTGGTTTCTCTGTCGCTTCGGGCCATGTTCTACTGCTTCTCTCCTATGGAGCGGGTGGTTACGCTGGTGATCTGCATGTGGAAAGGGATTTTTGTCTTTTCTGTCACCCTTTCCTTCAGGAAAGCTTGGTTCTGAATAACCAGTTTTTGAACTGTGGCTGAGACTTCTTCTCCGAGAAGCGTGACATCAAGAAAATCTCCAGACTCCTCCTTGTTTTCTTTTAAGTTACCAGCAGGCCCCAAAGGCTTGGGCTGTTTCAAGGGGGATCCTGGTACAGGCCAAAATAATTAATGGTGTGCATCCATCTATTTAACTTCTTAGAGGCCAGTGTCAGAGTTCAGAGGGGGTGCATCCCTGGACACTGGAGTGATAGCTGGAGGAGTGATCTGGGCTGAGCATGATGCAGGCTGGATGGAGAAGAGAGTCTGGGAGAACGGCTGGCGCAAAGGTGGCCCCACTCAGATGATCTACCGATCTACCAGCAGTGCTTGGCTGGCAGTGAGGTGTTAACCGCAGCTTTCTCCTCGCAGGCCCTCTGTTAGGACAGCTGGGCCCTGCTACTTCTGAGATCATAGAAAAGAAAGAGAAAGGCTTCTACCAAGTCATAGGCACATAGGTCCCTTACCTTCCTTAACGGGTTTGTACAGCAGTTCTGACACTTACTGGTCCTGCGACCTTGGGTAACTTTCTCAACCATTTTATGCCACAGTCTTGTCTATAAAATAGGGATTATGCTTACCATACAGGGTGGTCAGGATTAAATGGGCCAGTACATATGCAGTGCATGTTTAGAAACAGTACTGGCACAGAGTAAATGAGTAATAAAATATAAGCTCATTATTATTATTTGTTTTCCTTCATTGAATCCTGTTATAACCCAAATATATAGAGGTGATTCTCTCTATTAAGGCATAATTTCACAGAAATAAAATAAGTCTGATGCAAATATAAAAAGGACCTATAGCAAAGATTTTATTTAGCCCATTAATTAATGAAAGAACCATTAAGATGTTAAAACTTGTTCAGAGAGCATTTGAGAAGCTAAGTACTTTGTAGTAATTGCTAGGATAAGATTGCTGGATAAGATATGATGCAGTCATGCCCAACAGGACCAAAACCCATAATCTTTGCGTTTATCTCTTCCACTTGATTGCAATTATTTGCATCCTGTAGGAGAGAAAAAAGTCTTTCTTGCTGAGTCTGAAAATTAAATGGACAAAGACAGATTAACAGGGGAAAAGCATACACACCTTACTGAATTTTTACATGCACGCAGGAGCTGACATAAGAGAATGAAGACCCAAAGAAGTGACCAGAGCAGGAAGTTTTTAATATCTTTTAGATAAAACAACAATAAATTTGTGAAGAATTGACAACACAGAGGGGTTTGGGCTTGGGGGAGCAAACGGTGAAGAAATGACTGGGGAGATGAGGGTTAGTTTAACAAGGGTTGTGTGCACACATTTCTTGGCCCCCAACTCCCCATCTCTGGTCATAAGAAAGTCTCCCTCTCTCCCTGCACAGGGAGGTACCTGCCACAGGGGAGCCGTGGGACCTGTTTCCAGGAAGCGGGGAGGAGATCAGAGTGACCTTCTGCTTTTGCCAGTTTTTTTAGCCCCTCAAATTTTTTCAGCTTAAGATAGTCAGTATGCCAAGGTGCCATATTTTGGGGTATTGTGTTCTGAACCCCATCAACCCCTACTGGACAAAAACTGGTGGTGGGAAAATGGAGACAACTGTGTTTGAACAACAATAAAAAAAAAAAAATTCTGCCTTGACAGAGTAAAAAAATATCCCAGACAATAGAGAGACAAATATAGCGCTACACTAAAAGAACAACTGGTAATCCTTTTTACCTATTTTGAAATTTTTGATAAATCTTTTAATAACTCCAAGCTATGAATGGGGAAATTGAGTCTCAAAGAGGCTAAATAATTTATACAAAGTTATATGGCTAGAAATGGCAGAGCCAGAAATCAAATATTCATATGGCTGTTCTTTCCACTAAATCTATTACGTCCACTCAAAGAGAGTTCACTCTTGAAGGCGATGACTAGAGTGTGTAGCATCCAGGGAACCCTGGGTGTCCCCTGAGGGAGGTGGGGGACGCAGGGAAGAGTCAGAATCAGAACTGCAGAATTCCCAGGGCACGACTGTGGCGCCCATCTTTCCACCATTAGCAAAAACATGCTTCCTCTACCTTCCCTGCTTTTTAACATTTAAATGAGAAGAAATAAATTTAAGGGCACTGGGGGGAATGTCCAAATCTGTGTGAAATCACTTATAGGTTCCCATGTTGTTCCTGGATTGGAAGAAAATTAATTTGTTAGTAATTTAATAGCCCAATTCTCTGCACAACTACTTTTGAATAAAAACAAAACATTTTTCTTGCCATTTTAGAAAAAAAAAGGTTTACTGATTTTTATAAATACCCCATTCCTGAGTTGTTATTAACAAGAGTAAATTTAACTTTTTAAGATAAGTTTGAAGTGGAGGCAGTTGGTTGCTTCGTATTTCTTTTTAACTTTGTTAGGATTTGTCAAAACATGATGTAAAGCAAAATACATAGTGTAGGTGAGTCAGAGCAGGTTTATTTATAGCAGAAACTTGAGTCAAATGCAGCAGTAAACTAAGAAATAGAACAAATCACACTAATTGGTTATTAAAAAGAAGGAAAAATGAGAAGAATAACCCCTCCCCACACACAGAACTAAGGAAGCAGTTTAAACCAGATCCGAACAGTACTGAGGTGGACAACTCAATAATTGGCACCAGAAAACGCCTTAGGGAGCTCATTGTCCTCCTGTAGGAAACCCTTCGTGAGCCACTTGGGGAGGGACAGGGATGCGCTGGAGGGCCTGGAGGAGGTGGGATGTCACAGGGCACATCCCTGTGTGTGAGGTGGGGGGTCACAGGGCACACCCCCTAGTGTGAGGCAGGATGTCATGGAGAGGAGCCTGGAGACCATGGAGGAGACACACCAGGAGGTTTTCCCTGCGGAGGAATGGGCAAGCGCTTTTAAGAACAGGGATGTTTAATAGTCATTTTAAAATTATCTGTAGTTGGCTTTGCCACATGGCAAACCCCTCTGAACTCCTGCAACTTTAGGCTGCACGTGCTAACGACTTGGGTGAGTGGTGGTTTGGTTGTGGTTGGCTTTTAGTGTTGGCAATGGCAGAGTTGCTGGGAAATTCAAGGGAAAAGGACTAATTTCCAAGGGAACAGCCAGGAGAGGGAGGCCCATTAAGAGGTGGAGGGTTTGCTGAGAACAGAACTCTGAGGGCTGGTAGTGACCTTGGGAATGCAGCTCCCTAGAGCAGGCATCCCCAAGGAACCTGGCAATGAGGGAAACTCGCCTGAGCTCCGCCTCCTGTTGCTGCCCCCCCCCCCCCCCCCCCCCCCCCCCCCGCCATCCATGGAAAAACCTGTCCCTGGTGCCAAAAAGGTGGGGACTGCTGCCCTAAAGGGCAGGCTCTGTGGGAAAGGGACCTGAGTTTGTATGTTTCAAATATCAGAGGACCAGACAGTGTCTTCTGGCATGTGAATTACACAATAAATAAGACCCAAATATTAAAATATTCTCTGGACCAAGCTCTCATGTCCCAGATTTCCCTCACCTGTGGCTCATCAAGGGTTGGGTTAATGAAGCTTTTGTGAAGATGCCTCAATGCTGATTCTGAGTTGACTGTCGTCAGGGTTGTACTTTGTGTTTCATTCTCTAACTGGGGTGTCCAACCCGTGGCCCACAGCTCACATGCCACCCAGGATGGCTATGAATGCAGCCCAACACAGAATCATAAATTTACTTAAATCATTATGATATTTGTTTTGTATGATTATATGTTGCAATATATTTAATGTGTGGTCCAAGACAACTTTTTTTCTTCCAGTGTGGCCCAGAGACGCCAAAAGGTTGGACACCCCTGCAAAGGATGGCAGCTCTGGGCTAATCATTACAAGTCTGTATGGCTCAGCGTTGCTCCTTTCATCGGTAAACACTATGGAACCTCTGGGGACTGTTCTAAAAGCAAGAGCAGATGACTCCTGCCATGTGAGCCTGCAAGCTACGGGGGCGGGGGGGGGGTATGGTCGTGCCAGAGACGGCCAGGGGCTGACAGGCAACCCGACACCCACCAGGCTTCTGCACACAATCACAGGCAGGAACCTGCGGGGGTACAGCAAGTGGCTTGCCGACACCCACCAGGCTTCTGCACACAATCACAGGCAGGAACCTGCGGGGGTACAGCAAGTGGCTTGTGGAAACTCTCTCCCTCCTTCAGGGAGCTTCTAACCTAGTTGAGAAGCTGGCTTTCTCTTCTCTGACATAAAATTCTTTTCTCATTCTCAATATAAACTGCTCCTGCCCCTCTTAGAGCTGCAGTGGTAAACCTGCCATTCACTGACAGAAGCAAGTTTCCTGCCATTTACATGAGTACCTTCTCAGCGGAGCAGAGCAAATGAAACAGCTGTTCTGTGACTGGACGTGAGGCGTTTTGCAAGGAACTTACTAATAAAGTACAGATGTGAGTGATTTCCACACAGTCTCCGCTGTCCCAGCTTTTCTCAACACCTTCATCCTCTAGAGGCCCCAGGGCATTGTTGCCGGTGGGCCCTGTGCCCGGAGGAACGGATGGAGAAGGGCAGGCACCGCCACCGCGGCGCTGGCTCCCGCTCTGGGATTCCTTGGACACATGAACTGCTCGTTTTGTGCTTACAGTTGCTTCAGCTTGAGAATCACTCTCATATTTCTGAGCAGAAGCTGAGGTTGGTGCTTCCACAGCTCGTGCCCAAGATCTCGTGAATACCCCAGTGACCCCCAGATGTGGGATGTGACCACATCAGGCAGCAGAAGCAGCCCTATCTTCGTCTCCCGCTAGGAGGTGCATTTTCCCCTGAATTGTCCTCTCTCCTCTCCTCCCCACGCAGGCCAGGCTGAACTTGAATGTTTTCAACCAGCTCCTTCCTTTGGGCCTGTCCTTCCTTTACCCAGCATTGAGCGAGCACTGTCTATTAAATCAGGGAGATTTCATGCCTTTTCTTTATTCTTTCCCACAGAATTTTGTGTGCTAGGGCTGCCATAACAAAGAACTACAAACTGGACAGCTTCAACAACAAATTTCTTGTCTCATTGTTCTGATGGCCAGAACTATGAGACACCTGGGGTCAAGGGGTCACCAGGGCCATGCTTCCTCTGCAGTGAAGAGTTTCCTCCAGGCGTCCCTGAGCTCCTGGTGGCTCCTTGGCTTGTGGCAGCTCAACCCATCTTTGTGTGATGTTCTCTTGTGTCTCGGTGCCCAAATTTTTCCTTTCTAAGAAGACACTGGTCATATTGGAATAGAGGTTCACTCATCTTAATGAATTGCATCTGCACAACCCTGTTTCCAAATAAGGTCATATTCTGAAGTGTTGGGCATTAGGACTCCCACATGTGAATTTTGGAGGAGCACAATTCAATCCCTAACAAATCTATATACAGATTTTATTTTCTGACGTAATCCATCCAATGTGGTCCCGCGGAGTCCCCAGTATGTAGAGATGTGTGACAAATCAATGAATTCTGGGAGCACCTAAAGCATCTGCTTTCAAACAAGTCCTACTCACTACCCCTCTGAGCAGGCTGCTTCCTTCTACCACCTGTTAGAGATCGATGAACCCGGGCCTGCCCTGCCCCAGGGTTGTCCTGATGACTTGGCCTCTGTGGACTTGCCTCAGCACCAGGCCTGAGACCCTGATGACCGAATCTGAGTGTGTTCCCCTGTGGCACAGGCCAGACCTGTCACCTGGAAATGCTCCGCAGCACTTGACCTTTCCCATACTATCTGTGTGTATTAGGTTCTTGCTGCCGTTGCAACAAATTACCACAAACTTGTTGGCTTAAAACAACAGAAATTTAGTCTCTTCCAGTTCTGCGGTTCTGAATGCCAAAATCCATTTTGCTGGGCTGAAGTCAAGGTATTCGCAGGGCTGGTTTCTACTGAAGGCCTTAGGGGAAAATCCAGTTCCTGGCCTTTTCTAGCTCCGGGAGGCTGCGTTGACATGGCTTGGCTCACAGTCAACCCCTTCCTCACATCATTCTGATCTCTCGCTTCTGTCTGACAGCCCTGACTTCAACACTAAGGCTCCCTGGGCCTCCCTCTCGTATGGACACTTGTGATGACCCTTGGGGCCCACCAGATAATGCAGGACATTCTCCCCGTCTCAGGATCCTAAACTTAATTATATCTGCAAATTCCCTGTTTTCCTATAAGGTAACAGTCACAGGCTCTGGGGCTTAGGATGTGGACACCTTTGGAGAGCTTTATTCAGCCTACCACACCATGCTTAACAGCAGGGACGGTGACCCCTCTCTTTTGAGGTTGTCCAATTTGGCTTCTAAGAGCCTCATTTTCTTAAGGAAATTCCTTTCTTCCTTCAGCTTTATTTCCATGTCTTCTGTAAGTTGCTTTTGCTGTCCTGCTGCTGTCTTCTGACTATAAAATCCCAGTTCCTTGAGACTGTGGGCAATCTGACCCCTTAGAGATGACTTAGACTGGGCACAGGCCATTTACATTTTCCTATAACACAACTGTTACTACAGTTTGAAGTGAGTCAAAAACAAACAAAAAACCCAAAACAATTAGCATTCAGTTCTTCATTACAGATTTTCCAGGGCTCACCCTGGTCTTCGCAGCCTTCCGTTCTGACCAGAAAGAGCCTGGCAGGGGTGGTGAATGCTGAGCGAACTGACGGGAGATGAATGCATTGCGCGTGCAGGAGCTGACGTGAGACCCAGCATCTGTGGTCGTACTGGCTGACCTGCTCTGCCAGAGTTCTCCAGTGAAACTTAGTTGCCTGGGTAGATACCAGTGATTTTCAGCCTTTCTCACCCTATGCATGGCACCTAAAGTGATTACTGAAATTCTGTGGCACACCAAAAATACAATTTTTTCCTCATATGACAAAAAAGAGGTATAATTTTGATTCATTCACACCAGACAGCAATTGTTGTTGTCACTTTCTTTTCTTTTCTTTTTTTTTAAGGTTTTATTTATTTATTTTTAGAAAGAGGGGAAGGGAGAGAGAAAGAGAGGGAGAGAAATGTCAATGTGTGGTTGCCTCTCACATGGCCCCCACTGGGGACCTGGCCCTCAACCCAGGCATGTGCCCTGACTGGGAATTGAACCGGTGACCCTGTGGTTCGCAGCCCACACTCAGTCCACTGAGCCTCCCAGCCAGGGTGTATTTTCTTATTTGACTGTCTAAGGGAAAAGAGGTCAGGGCCCCTGACTAAATAGTCAGGTACTATGTGTTTTAACAATTCTTGCTGCACATCAGTTGAAGATGCTGGCACAGGCAATCAGAAGGCAGACAGCAGCTGTGATCTGGGTGTGGTTCTGCCTAGTGGGTGAGGCAGGAGTACAAAGGAAAAGGAGAGCTGGGTGTGCTGGGGAGAGTATTGTTTCACCCTGGCTGTGTAGAAAGTTTATTTAACAAATTTATATAATGGCTACATGATACTAAGTGCTTTATTTTTGATTCTCACAGAACCTACTTGACAGATTGTTAACCTTATTTTAGACAGGTGGACGGCCAAGGGCAGAAAGGTCAAATAATCTTCCCAAGGCCATGTGGCTTATAAGGGGCAAGGGTTAGGTGCAGCCTCAGAGAGTCTGGTTGCAGGAACTCTCTCCTCACCCTCTCGCTTTGCTGGGAGGACAGGAGTTTGGACAGTGGACCTAGAGGAAGGGAAGTCTCCAGGAGATGTTTCTATATAGTCAGAGGAATGGAAGGGCCAGGGGCTTAGGGGACTGTGGATATGGAATGGGGAGAGCATTTGGTTTGAGACGTGGAGTAGTTTAGGATTATGACAAAGTATAGAGGGTAGCTGTGGATGTGGGTTGCTGAAATGGAAAGGAATGGAAGGTCACTGAAATTCAGGGGCCAGCAAACTCTGAGGCCATGTGCTGGTTGGGACTTCACATGACACTGGGATTATCCAGAGACTGAAATGACTTGAGGTGATGGTGAAGAGAGGGGACCAGATGCCAAAGGCTGACAGATGTAGGGGAATGACGGGGATGTCACAGGAGATGACGAAGGGGAGAAGATGGCATGATCCCCAGTGAAGAAGGGCATTGTACAGGTATACTGGAGTGTCATTCGTGAACGAGGAGCAATGCAGCTACCATTTGATTCTGAAATGCAGGGAGTGCTGAGGAAGAAGCAACCTCTCATGAGAATGGCTATAGATAGAACTGATTTTTAAAACATTTTAATTAATTTAAAATTAAAAACAGATACTAATTCAGTTATTGTAAAACTCTTAAGTCTTTTTGGAATGACTTGGGTATGCAAATCTACTTTGTAAATTCTATGAAACATGGTTATAGACCAAGTACTTCCAAAGAAAATATAAGCATCTAAATTGAGATGTGCTATAAACATAAAAATATGTATTGGATTCAGAAAAGTTAACAGGAAAAAAGTAAAGTGTCTCATTACTAATCTTCGTATCTTTATTATATGTCAATGTTTGGATATATTGGGCTAAATAAAATGTTATTAAAATTAATCTGATCCATTTCTTTTTTCCTTTTTAATGTGACTGATAGAAAATTTAAACTTAGATGTGGCTCACATTCTATTTCTATTGGGCAATGCTATTGAGACCAAGGGAGACAGGGATGGGAAAGGTCCGCCTTGAGGTCCGAAATGGACCGTGCATGTCAACGCAAGGAGCTGACAGCAGACACACGGTGGAGGGGTGTCTGCGATGGCAGCGTTTCCAGCTTCGTGGAGTCCAGACACGGTAACGGATGTGCAGCTGGAATCAGGAATGATTATGGGCATTTTGTTATAGGCAACATTCACAGGCACTATTACCCATCTTCTGACTAAAGAAGTATTTTAGAAAGCTATTGGAAAGAATAATAAAAAAAAATGACTTAGGGAATTGGAGAGGAGGCTCCAGCACAGGAAGGAAGCAGCCGCAGAGAGCAGCGGAGTAAGGGCTTCAGGTGTGTGTGGGCGGGTCAGCGTCCCTTGTGCCATTCCTGGAAGATGCAGAACTTCGAGAGATGGACAACGCTGGCCAAGTTTAGAGAGAGTCATTAGTGGGCCAGATAGTTACACAAACTGTGAGAACCTAGCCTATTAGAGATGAGCACTAAGAGTATCTTTTTGGCTGTAGGAAAGGTTTTAAGAATGGGAACAGAATTCCTTGGTTTCTCCTGTGCGAAGTGAGTTCTTACCATGGATAGCCTATAGAGATAGCACAGATTTCAACTTTGATAAACAGTGTTTCCCTCTGGATGTATAGCTGTGTGGATAATGACTTGTCATAATTAACATAATGAAGACGTATCTGTTTTCTGTCCTTCCTAAGCAGCCAAATGCCTAGGGGGAGGTTGTCAGAAGGCAGTGGCTATCATGAGAGCTCAAAGCTGGCTTAATTTTGGGTTGTCTTTCCCAGCAGATGAATGAGGTATCCGCTGAGGTGAACTCTGACAGGGCGTCCAACTCGTGGCCTGCGGGCCACATGTGGTCCAGGATGGCTATGAATGCTGCCCAACGCAAAATTGTAAATTTACTTAAAATCTTTTTTTCTGCTCATCAGTTTTCATTAGTGCTTGTGTGTTTAATGTGTGGCCCAAGACAACTCTTCTTCCTCCAGTGTGGCCCAGAGATGCCAAAAGGTCGGACACCCCTGCTCTAGGACTCTTATGACCTTTAACTTGCATGCTCCCCTCCCCAAGTCAATCTTTACTCTTCTCCTGACAAATGCTCTTAGGTGTAGAGACCAGATAATCTGATATATGTGGCTATACTAATTGTCCATATCTGCTAATAGCATATAATATACTTAACCCACTTCCTGCTTTCAAAAAGAAGTCTCCTAGGACTTGTCTCAATAAGGGGCTCAAACAGGCAGTCTCCATCTCTGTGGTGGTCCACGTCAGGGGAAGATGTTTCTGGTCAGGCCCTCTGTTAGCTGTGCTGCTCAAATTAGAACAACACAGGGCCTCCCTTCCAAGAAGCATCTTCTTATCCAAATTCCCCCTAGGATAGCCCCGAATAGGAGTAAGGTGGACAGAGGGGACAAGAGCCATGAGATCTGAGTTCCAAGTGTCTTCCAGCCGTGTGCATCTTTGTGGGCCAGGTCAGCTGTCTGGCTGCCTCGTCCTCTGGCACTTTGAGATGTGGAACTAGAAGACACAGAATACCTGGAGATACTTGGCTTGCTCTGTTCCGAGATAAGCCCAGCTGGCAATGACTTTGGTTTAATCAGAGCTTAGCATCTACATTGTTATTCTGCTTAGTACATTTTAGACCACAGGTGAATTTCCCGCTGTAGTCAAACAAAGCGGAGCCACAGGAATTCTTTCTAAAGCTCTACTGATTGGCATACATTGTTTTTTATTTTTCAACCCTTTATTATATATTAAAGTAATTCATCAAACTAAATACAGGTTCAAGTTGAGAGGGACATGAGGAATATTAAGCTTCTGTGTCTTGGTAACCTGCTGGTAATCAATCTACACAGTGAGAAGGAACAGGAACCACATGCCGAACTGGCCGACGGGAGGGCTTGAGATGCAGCTTTTACTTAAGGTTGACCGCCCTGTCAGTGATCAGTCCTGGGAACTGTGTTTCCCTCCCGGTGTTAGTACACGTGGGAGAGGCCTGAGAAAGCTTTGCTGCTTTTTTGGTTTCCCCTTGACTTCCAAGGAGATTTTCGAGATGGTTTCCAAGAAGTTTATCATGTTCTAAATATTCTCCTGAAAGGAAACCTCCTGGCTTCCCTGATGAATGCTGTCCAACCTGTCACAGAGCTCCGTGGAACAAACCCCTTGCCTGATTCGCACATGCTGTCTTCTGGCTGTTTCCTCCTGCCTTGGGACAGTGATGTACATTTCCTGGTTTAACTCTTTAAAATTAATTTTAAGTGACTTCAGTTTTTCAAAAAGCTGAGTGTGACATTTTGCTATGATGTGGGACGAAACCTCATCTTCCCCAATCATCTATGTATTCTACTCTTTATAGCTCCACTGAAGCAAAGCCTAGTTTAAGTCTTAAACTCAAGATCATTGCTCTGATACATACATATACATGTCTGTCTGTCTGTCTCTCTTCTTTTCCCAAGACTTTTGCTTAAATTTTATACAAAGAAATATATAAGTGAGCTAACTACTTCAGTATCTTGGTATTGTTGGGTTAGAACTGCCATAAAGCTAGAAATAGAGACTTTTCACTCCAGAGATACTCTCCCAAGGCTGCGATCATTCTTTAAAAGGAGCGATCATAAAAAGGAGCAACGTATGAAAACATAACATTTTTAATAAAGATAGATGGTTTTTCCCTTTAAATCTGAAACTCTGGTGGAACTGTACACAATGGTAAGGGACTTGAAACCACCTTCTTCTCTGAAGGTCATGGCCTCACCTGATGCAGAGGATGCATTTTAAATTCTCCAGCAGGGTCTTCACTTCATGACCCCATGAAGCGGTGTGATCGAAAGGAAGTAGGTAGTGCCCTACACCAAGGGCTGGTGATGAGTGAATAGAGAATAGGATTTAGAGATTCCTGAACTACTTACTGGAAAGAATAAAGCACAGGTATATGAAATCATATGAAAACATTTTCAAAGTGGTTCAAAAAATTGTCCCCAGAACCTTCTCTCTCTTCTCTTTTGGTATTTTGTTTCCCAAGTGCCCTCACACTCCCCACTCAGCTCTTGCGTAGCTGCTCAGCCATTCCTACTCATTACCTTTTTGTGTGATAAGTTCTCCATGCTCTTTATAATATATGTTTCCATCAAGCCATACCTGTCTCATGTCTCATTCCCTTACGGTCTGTTCTCTGCCATGACGTTGATCATTTAGTGGAACAAAGGTGTTCTTCACTGATAATGTCTTACTGTACCATCTCATCTATGACATATTTGCATTCTAGAAGCTGCCCTCAGGGATATACTGCAAAAAAGTTAGTAATGATGAGAAGATGGAACACGATGCCTATATAAGGGTTTCCCTCATAAGAACGTTCTCCAGCTCTCTTCAGATTGACTGCACAGACAATTTTCTCCTCTTCAAAGCTTAGCATCAACCCTAATTACAAAGCCACATTTGCAAATTGACCTGCCTCAATATAGGAGATTCGGGGCTTTGTGCGCTCTGAGGAGGACCCAGATTTGGGGAGAAAGAGAGGAAAAGCCTGATGCCAATGGGCGGTGTCTAGAACTACACTGTCTAGTGTGGAAGCTACTAGTCACGTGTCCACCGTTGCGTAAAGTTTGATTTTACAGCCTATTTAAAAAGTGAAGGGGGCATTTTCATTCAAGAAAAAGGGCAGTGAAGAAGGCGATTCTTCCCAAGAAGCCAGTTCTACCTATGAGTGCCAAGACCTCTCTCACTTGCTGGTAGACCTAAGGGTTATGATCTGTAATGGGGAAAATTACATACGTCATTATGATGGATCCTTATTCTAGGGTATTAGTTCTTTTGAAGGGAGCCTGTAGCTTGTGTAGATTTAGTAATCTCCCTCCCTCCCTCTGCCCACCCCTGTATTTATTTATTTTAATTTATAGGACTTAGCCTGTTTTTCTCTAATGGAATGACTCTTCAAAGTAGGTATATTAATAGGTACTCTACATTTTACAGGCAAGAAAACTGAGTTTTATAGAACACAAAGTGACTTGCTTATTTACAAATAAGACAAAGGCTACCTAGTGAGTCCTTGGACATAGCTGCCACCCGAGGCCTTTCATGCATTCGGTTGTACTCGAGGCAGTCCAGTGCAAGCTGCCTGGGTGAACTGATGTAGGCTTCTTGATAAATGGCTCTCAGTAACATCATTGCTCAGCTTGTGGTCCAGGAATACAGTGCTACGTGAAAAAGTATTCCAAAATCAAATCAGGTTGGCAAATGTTAAGTTAAAGAAAATTCGACAAGCTTACTTATTGCAGAACTTCTCAGCCTTTAGTTCATTAACACACATTGTGAGTCTCCAAGAAGGGACGTGATAGTCCAGGTTTCCAAAGCTTCCCATTTTGCAGCAGAGTACCTGGAAGGCTGAGTGTTCCATAGGATGACTTCTGAGAAGGGAAGTTCTTTACAAAATTACTTAGAGGGGAGATCTCTAACCAGAGAAAGTGCTTCTTTTTGCTGGCAGTCTCACAATTATTCAGTAAATATGAGGTGCCCAATCAACATTTTTAGAATGATTGGGCACCTCATATCTACTGATTTTTTGTTGAATGAAAAGCTCTGGAGTTTAGGCCTCTTCTGTGCCAGGCCCAGGAATCAGGACTGGTCTTTCAGTCTGTGAGTGGGAACTGTGTCCCTTTTGAGGGAGTGGAGGTGTTCTGTGTGCATTCTCTTAGTTTTTCTGTAGGTAGCAGTTCTTTCTCTAACATAGATAATCACTTGTGCTACTGTGACCTACCTTTGACACCCATCATGGAGGCTTCTGCTGGAATGGTTTGCTGAGTGGGGCAGCCCTCGCCCCTGCCCCCAACCACTCTGCAGGCAACTCTGGCCAAGAGCGGCTCAGTGTACCAAGAGTGGCATCTTGAAGTAGTTTCCCCTGTCCCCACTGGCTTGCTGAAACAAAAAGGTAATTACACAACCCAACCCAAATAAAACAGTGTGGTTGGTGTTTGTGTCTTATGCAGGTCTCTGACCTTTCACACAGGTCCCAGGCTCTTTTTGTAGCTGGGCAGATAGCAGGCGGGGCCCACACTTTTATTTCCTGCTCCAGGTATCCTTCCAAAAAGTCTGGCCCCTTTTGTCAAATCTAGCCTCATCACACAGCTCATTTCTATTCATAATAGGTACTGTTCTCTTCCACAAAATCCCATCTTCACTAAATGAGCCCACTGGGCTGGCCGTGTCACTCCTTTTCCAGCTGAGCACAGCTATGATCTAGCTCTCTGTGGGCAGTATGTTTCCTCATTCCACTTTGGAACCAATCAATAGGAACAAAAGATGCTGCATTGTATCCTTCAATAGGTTGGATCTAAAGGCATAAACAGTGCCCTGGCAGGGAGCTCCACTGATTTATCTTTATCAGTAGTCAAAATGCAATTAGTCAGGAATATAGCCAACAGAAATTAATGTCTGTGTGCCCTAAACCTTGTACAAATACATTCATGGTAGCATTATTGGTGATAGCCCCAAACTTGAAATGTGAAAAAGGTCCATCAGCAGTCTGATGGGTGAGCTGTGGTATATTCACCCAATGGGATGTTACACAGCAGAGACTGAGCACACTAAAGTCACAAGCAATGACATGTGTCCTCTCAGAGACATAATGTGGAACCAAAGAAACCAGACACAAAAGGAGTGCAGTACAGCAGGGTTCTGTTTATATAAATTTCAAGAGCAGGCAGAATCAATCTCTGGTATTTGAAGTCATGTATGGAAGGTGGCTGAGAGAGGACACAAAAGATTCTTTCGAGGTGTTAGTAATATTTAATTTCTTGACTTGGCTGGTGGTCTCCTGAGTGTGTTCACTCAATACAAATTCGTTGAACTGTGTACTTGTTGTGTTTGCTGCTGTGTTTGCTGTGTTGTACTCCAACAAAAATTTCACTTAAATAACAGAGAAGATATAATTAGGGTTCACAGTTGTCTGTTTCTATGTTTCAGAAGATGGAAATGCAAATGGACGACAATGAGAATGTGATGAGGTTGGTCCCTTCTTCCAAATTCGCCCACGGCGAGGAGTGAGCGAGGCTGCGGAGTGAGGTAGGTGTGTGTGTCATGGTAGGGAGAGCCCTCCTCGGGAGGATTGCTGAAAAGCTTTCCCCAGCTGTGCGGATTCCAATTCTCTCTGCTTCCAAAGATTTTACTTAATCCAAAAGAATGGCTTAAATGTAGCGTATCAGACTAGCAGAGTACATATTTTAGAATCTTGGCTTTGTTAAGTCATACAAATAAGACCCCAGTGCCTGGAGACGTGCAGTTGGAGTGGTCTTTCCCACTGGCCGGCACCTCCCTGGCAATTGTTGAACCCATCACCTGATGAAGAGATTCACGAGGTTGTTGAATGGTTTGTGGCTGCGCATCCATCAACAGATGAATTAGTGTGAACCTCTCAGGATATTGGAAAACCTAATTAATTTTTGATTAATGAGGATTTAGGTTAGGTTGTTGGCTTCTGCTCTGCATGTATTGAAGAATACTCTTATTAACTGACTGGGGGAGGAAAGGGCAGAGACATTCATTAGGTAATGGAAATTTTTTATAAATGAGTAATTTTTTTTGCTAGAAACACTTATGAGAAAATGAAAATTCTGACTGAGGTTCTTTCCTTTGAGTGCCTTCAAGAAGACAGGAATAGCTTAAAATAACCAGAACTTGTGTTTAAAATCACAAATCAGCATTCAGCATTGTCAAAACCTTGAAATGCGCAGGCTTGGCTGCCTAAGATGACTCACCATGAACTTTATCAAGACTGGATTTGTAGGATATGCCAGATTTGCAAGAAATCTTTGAGTTCAGAGAACTTGCTTAGTTGAAATTTCATTCTGTATAAAGCTGTTCATGTCTGGTTCAAATATTGAAACATTGCAGTTTGCCAGCTGTGGATTGAGGGAAAAAAAATGCCTCACAGTTTTAAATGGGAAGACCAAGGCCAGGCCACCTCTCAAGGCCAAGCCAGCGCTACTTAAACTTTGGATCATTGAGCAAAGAGACTGTTCAAATTTACTCATTATGAAGGAAAGACACCTAAATGTAATTAGTAATATCATATTTCTGTGCAAAATTGTGATAGAAATTTTAATTGTAGATCTCTTTCCCCTATGGTATCGCTTTCCTATTTTGACTCCCCTTTGGCCCCACCCCAACCCAGCACTGATGTTCTCCGTTCATTTGTTTGTTGTTCAGTTCACTCATTCACCCGTCTGTCCATCTTCCCAATGTGTAGATTCACTTAGCACATATCATACTAATGGAGCATAGTCAATCTTAAGAGATATATAATTTATTCAGGTCTTCTAGAGATGATGTCTATCCTTTTAGGGTTTAATCTGTTAGTGATTATGAAAGGAATTTCATTGGTTGATTGACAAGGATACAAATGGCAGGCTAATGGGTACCTCTCAGTCAGCATCCTGTGGTCTTTGGACTTGACTATGGAGATTTTTCATTTCTCCTTTTATTGTCTGAGATAATATGCAAAGAAATATAAGTTTATGTGAACAATTAAGTTGTGAATGTTGTACTTGCCAAAATGGCCTCCTGCTCAAAATCAGTAACTTTTCCAGGGAGCTGAATGATGGCTTGCTCTTGTAGTTGGGTGTAGGTCCCCATGAGTTTTCCTTTATCTCTCATTTGTGTGTAAAGCATGACCAGAGTGTAAATAAGGAGAGACACTTATTTTTTTTTAATCCTAACCCAAGGACATTTTTTTCATTGCTTTTAGATAGAGGAAGGGGGTGTGGAGAGAGAGAGAGAGAGAAAATATTGACATGCGAGAGAAATATCAGTTGGTTGCCGCTAGTATATGCCCCTGACTGGGGATCGAACTCTTAACCTTTAGGTTTATGGGATGATGCTCCAACCAACTAAGCTACTCAAGCCAGGGCAGAAAGAGAGTCACTTATGATGACAGAAAGCACAGCTGGATAACAGAAGCCCCTGCAACCCACAGTCATGGAATCGTCCATTGTGAATGGACTTTTAGCCCTCGATTACCTTCAGGTTTTGGAGGCTGGGTTGACGGTGTGGCTTTTATGATTATACCACCTTATGATTATGATTATACCACATTCCTCTAGCAGTTGCAGTAGGTAAGTCTCCAGCGAGTGCTTGACTCCCAGATACTGCTTCTGATTTGGATCCTGAGAGGATTTTTGCGTATTCATAATTGTTTACTTTTTAGTAGGAGACCTGATTTTTTTCTTTCTATTTTATAATGACTTATTTTATTGTTATAATGGAAGCATAAAGCAAATGTTCTTAAGAGCTTTTGGTCATCTCATTTCTAGTTCCTGCACCCAGCAAAACAACCATGGAGTGATTGCTCCGCTTTCAGGCACGAGGGCAGCCACTCCAGGTGGGTTGAGCATGCTTCAGTGAGGTGGATGACAGCAACAATACAATAAAACATGATGCACACACATTTTAGTAAGGTAACTGTGTGTATATGTGTGTTGAACATTTTGCTAATTATATTACTGAAAACTGTCTCTTATCGGTTGACTTCAGAGGTGTTTTAGAACTTTACATGTAAAACTCTTAATTATAACTCTGTACCAGTGACCTTGGCAGCTGCTTTGCTTGGCATTGTTAAAAATAGGGATCGCAATCTTGTGATTTGTACTATTTCGAGCTAATTAAATTGTCTAAGCTCACAACACCCTGAAGAACTGGAAATTTGTTCCATAATTCAAAGATTCTTATGTTGGAAGGTTGCTTAGGCCATGGACCAAGAACTGCTCATAAATGAGGAACTGTTTAGTGAATGTGTGCAATGGGAAATCACAAGTGTAAAGTAAAATAACTGATGTCAATGGTGTAAAACACCAAGCCTCCTCTGGCTAGAATCCCCTTCTCACTTTTGGTAGAGGTGTGGGTCCAAATAAATACTTTTTGACAATATAAAACAATAGTGCGAATGTGATGCTACACATCAACAGTAGTGACCCAGGTGCTCCTAGCTACGAGAAGTCCAAGTTTTGCAAATGAAAGGAAGGTGTGCTAGGCACATATTTTTATCTTTCTCCTAGGCAGGCACAACCTGGGAAGGCTGCTAGGGGTGGGCACTGGCATGAGTTGGCAGTCTGGGATTTCTGGACGCGTGGTTGGGGAACTGCCATAGCCGGGGGTCATTTCTGGTGACTTTGGAGGCACTTTCCTCCCAGCACTCTTCATTCTTTCCTGTGTCTTCCATTCTGACATTTCTTCTCTCTCATGTGTACGTGGTAGCAGTGGACAGGGGGGACCTGAATTCTGGGGGCTTTGGACCTTATCCTACCCTACTTCATTTGGCTGGGCTTCCATGGTATGGGCTCTAAGAAAAACTATCAGTAGCGTTTAAAAAACATTTTGTCTTATCATGCATGTCATTCTGCTCCAGACAATCCTATCAACAAATGACTCCTCTGAGTCAAAAAGTGCTGTGGTATTAATGTTCGTGTCCACCCCCCTCCCCAAATTTATATGTTGAACTCCTAACCTCCTAAGGTAATGGTATTAGAGATGGGGCCTTTGGGAAGTGCTTAAGTCCTGGGGATGGAGCCCACAGAAGCAGGAGTAGCACCCTTATAAAAGGGGCTCCAGAGAGCTCTCTGGCCCCTTCGCCATGTGAGGACACAGGGAGTCTACAGTCCGGAGGAGAGCTCTTGCTGGACCATGCTGACACCCTGATGTCAGACTTCCAGGCTCCAGAACTGGGAGCAAGAAGTTCCTGTTGTTTGTACACTATCCAGTCTGTGGTATTTGGTAGCACAGCCCAAAACCTGAGACAGAAAGATTCTTCCAAGTGCAAGAGGCTACTCACCTTCTCCACCCACTATGTTAGACAGTCCTGGAAGTGTTTTCTCACAGTCCTTTCTCAGAAAATTGACTGCAGGTGGTGGTTTCTATAGAAAGTGGCTTTGCTTTATGCTGAGTGACCTTGCCATGTGGTCCCAGCTGACCCATGCCGGGCGAGTGCATTTCAGCCCCGGCATCAGTTATCATCTACACACTGGCGACTCCCGAAATTGTTACCTCTGGCTTAGACTCTTCTCTTGATGAGCTCCAACTCTGTATCTATGTGACCGTATATCAGCTGCCCACCTGCTGTCCAGGTCGTTGTCCCATAGGCATCTTAAGTTCAGCATGTTCACACCTGACCTCATCATCTTCCTCCTCAAACAAGCTCTTCTTTCTTGATTCCTAATCTTTATAAATAACATACCTATTCACTGTCCCCTGTAGCCAGATACCTCCCTGTCATGTTTGACCTCTTTCTGTCCCTTGGCCTGACACTCGGCAGTCCATTACCAAGAGTCATTCATACCACCTGCTCTGGGTCTTTCCCATACACTTCTGCTCTAGCTCAGGTTCACTGCCCACCCACTGTTCTATTGAATATTCTGGTAGTATCTCCAGTGCCTGGGCCTATGAATAGCTCATAGTTGGTGTTCAACTAATATTTGTTTTAATTATTGATGAAAAGATCACCTTACATGGGCAATTTACAGAAAGTTAAGGCCCATCTAGTGATTTGGAACATACATGGGTGTTCTGTATCTGACGTGATCACATTCACATCCCTTTGATTAAAAAATTTAAATTTGAGGCACAATATACTAAGCAGCTGGAATTGATAGACTATTGTTTCTGACAGAATGACAAGATGCCCTGGATTCCTGGGCCTGCCGCTGGGCCTGCCGCTGGGCCTGAACAATGACAGACGTTGGGTCCAGGTCTTGTTGAAGCTTATCCTTTCTTTGACGTTGGACATTGGCCTCAGAGAGAGTCGTCGGTAGTCGAGATGTCTCCTCAGGCCTCCTCACCCTTCACCTATGTTTATACTACACCTCAAAATAGGATATAGCTGGGGCCTGTTTGTTTTTATTATCTCCAAAGAGTGTAACTAAATACACTTGTATCTACACTTATTTTCTTTGCCTTTGTTTAAATAATGTCCATTTTGATCTAGCCTAACACCTTAAATGATACCGACTCCTGCCTCAGTGTCTTTGTGTCTTTCTCCAGGTCAGCCACCATCGGTGTGCAACAACGTACGAGACTCCTGAATTTATCCCAAACTCCCAGTTTTTTTAAAATACAGGATTCTATGATTATCCTTCTCCCGATCTTTTCTGTTTGTTCAGTACTTTGACAAATATTTACTCTTTGCTTGGCTTAGTTTTATCTTCAGCTGGTCCCTGACTTTACTTTGGATGAGATTACTTGCCTCACCACTACCTTTCCTTCGCATGAAATCCCTCTCCTCCATTTATCCAGCAGGAGATCAATAGTCCGTGACTCAGTAGCTCTTCTCCTTCCCCAGTCCGCCTCCTCTCGAATCTGCAGTTTCGGCAGTTGAAAATTAGGTTCTGCTTCTTGCCAGGAATCTGTGGCCCTATTTGATCTATCATAAAAAGACATGGTAGAAGACATGGGGGTGGGGGGCAGGAAAGCTGAAGTTAATATAAATGAATATAATAAATCTCATGTTTTGAATATGAGGAGTAGAACATTTTAATAGAAAATTCTTTCTCCATTAAATAAAAGGTGAACAAGTGCTTAACAAATACTAATGCAAAGTAAAACCATGTTGTTATCTTGCTGACATCCACACACATCTTGGCAGGGCTCAGTGTAAAGGGCCCGATGTAATTTGCTGGGAATGGATACGTATTCAAGGGAGCAGCTTTTTATGTCAGATGATTTAAATCCAAAAAAAAAAAAAAAAGAAATACAGAAAAAGTCACTTTTTTCCTTTTTTGAGGGGAGATATTAAGAATCTTTTAGACATTGTGAGGTGTTTTTTTTTTTCTTTAAATCAACAAGCGTAACATGTTACTCAAACATCATCATCTGGCTTCATTAAACATTGTCTTCCGAACTGCAGGACCAGTTCAGACTTAAGGCCAGTGGGCTGCCTTAATGTGGGGACAGGTATGTCTTGGCATCTTGCCAGGCATGTCTCTTACCAGGTACTACTTGTTTTTTAACCCAGTTTTTTCTCTGACAAATGCTCTGGCATGTACATTATTGTTGTAGGAAGACTTTGCATTGAGATTTGTCTATGTGACATTATGGTTAGTTGCATTTTATTTTGTTAAAGAATTCATTGTCAAATGTCAGAGTTTATACAAAGTACGTGATTTTTCAAAATCTTTTTTTCCCCTGCATTTACTACCTAATCATGTTTCTGTTTTTAATTAACTGACAAAATGATGGTATTACTACTAATAGCTAGCAAGCATTGACACTGAGTGCCAGGTACTCGGCTAAACATTTCATCCATCTGGTTGAATTTAATCCTCTTAATAAATCACTTACTCTGTGAAGTGTGGATTATCTTCATTTTCTAGAGGAAGAAACTGAGACTCAGGGTAACCAGCTTTCAGTAAGTCACCCAGCTGGCACTATATGTTTTCTATGGCCTGCATTTCCAGAGGCAAAATTTGAAGACACATTTCAGCTATTTTCCAGAGACATATTGTGTTCCTTATTTGTGAGGCCTAATGCCCTTACACTAATATTATAAGGTGGGACATCTAGATAGTAAGGAAATGTACTAAATTAATGATGGGTTTGAACTTCAGTTGAAGTCAAAGTTAAAGGTCAAGGCTTGGCAAATGTCCTCAGTAAAGGGTCAGAGAGTAAATATTTTTGGTATTGTGCACTTTATGGTTTTGTCACAACTACTCAACTCTGCTATTGTAGTGCAAAAGAAGCCATAGAAAATATGTAAATGAATAGGCTTAGCCCTGTTCCACTGAAACTTTTTTTTTGAGACCATGTGATGGGCTGAACTTGACTTCCAAGTCATAGTTTACCAGCCTCTATTATAGGCTGTTTTATGTCACCATTGATGTTACCTTGGTAAACTAAGTGTGGAGTATGATTTTGATGGCACTACAGAGACCTGTTTGTTAGTATGCAAAGGTCCGGAACATGGGAAAACCTACTCCCGTCCACATTAACTGATATTGAATGGCTTGCTAGCCTTAGTCGTTTGCATAATGGCTTCCTTAGCCCAATTTATTTGAAGTTAATTAGGTTACTATATCTGCTGTAGAAGTAAAATTGACACGGCCCTGCCACTACCATACATAAGTGTCCCATAGGTGTCCATCATGTTCCAAGTCAGGATAAAAGAAAACCCACATTGCACCCTGACACAAACCAAAAAACAGCCGCTCTACCTGGTTTTGGTCTCTAAGACAAATGAAACCTTCAGCATTTCCTGAAAGTTACTGACCACTTAACAAAACACGTCTGAAGATAGATTGACATGTAGCTGTGAGATGGTAGTTGTGAGAAAACAGATGGTTTTTTTTTTTCACTAACAGATTAACTGTAGACTCAGTAAACTTGGCAATTAATAAATAAATATTAAAAAAAATATGTGAGGGGGGACCCCCCCCAAAACATGGATTTATCTTCTGGAGTGCAGGCCCCTTGTAGTACAGGCTCCCCCTGGTAGGTGAGTGTTCTAGGAACCCATCTGTATCAGTGTACTAGCTGGTGGTGTTGTGAGAGGCTGCGTTCAGCTTCAGTGAATGTTTTTGAAGACTCGAAGCATTTGCCCATTTCATGATGGGTGATTTACAGGTGCACCTGCCCACACTGTGCTGAGTGTTCAGCAGTTTTGGATGAAAAACAGCATGACCCCCATGCTCCACCCTCCCCATTCACCTGATCCCACCCCGAGTGACTTCTTAATGTTTTCCTGGATGAAAGAAGCCCTCAAAGGGAAACATTTTGCTGATACGGAAGAGGTGAAACAGAAAACGGCAGAAGTACTAAAAGGCATCAAATTGGACAAGTTCAAAAACTGTTTTGAGCCGTGGAAAATACGTCTCGATGGTTATGTTGCATCAAATGGAGAACGCTTTGAAGGTGACTGAAGTTTAAACGGGTAAGAATAAATACACAATTTCATAAGTAAATACCCTTTTGTGGGGGGGTCCCTCCTCATACTTGTGTTTTTATTGATGAGTCAATTCTCCTGAAGTTTGGTT
Source organism: Micronycteris hirsuta (assembly GCA_004026765.1). NCBI lineage: Eukaryota > Metazoa > Chordata > Mammalia > Chiroptera > Phyllostomidae > Micronycteris > Micronycteris hirsuta. Next base: position 77,206 of record PVJI01006410.1, read on the forward strand.
CCTTTGAAACTGCTTTGCAGGCAAGCTGCTCCCTTTTCTTTCCTGTAGCTTTGTCTCTAATTCTTCCTTTCACGTATATGAAGATCTGTAGACCTGTTCGCTTATAGCCTGATGTAAACAGGATGGACAGTATGCCACTGGGCACACAGAACATCGATAATTTAGATTATGCAGTCTGCCCTAACCTTGAGGAGGCTGGTCATAGCCAGTTTTCCTGTACTACCGATAAAGCTATTGGTCACTAGGGCAAGAGAAATCTTCCCTTTGAATGCTTTTCTTCCACAGTCACAAAAGGGGCAGATTTTGTAGGAATTCAAATCATGAAAATACTTTTAATTTTGAAATTCATCAAGTCTTTGTGAAATCTTCATTGCCTGAGTCAGATTTGACCTTGTACTTATGCCTAACTCACATGGTAGATGTAACAAGGTTAATTAATAACATCATCTAACCTTCTGCCTGCCTAATGACTTCCACAGTCTTTTAAAATGGTACAGGTTTCCAGAAGAGTCATGAGTATGGGGCAGGGGTCCTGGTTTTTGTAATAACAAAAATGCCATTGCCATTATTGGCAGTGGAAATAATGACAAGATGCCATTATTCCATTTCTCTTCTGTCCTAAGATTGAGTCCTTGGCCAAAATGACCAGAAAAAGCCATCCAAATGCTGGATTTGCTACTGACCCTTAATCTTAGTTTTTTATCACAATGAGATAATATGAGATGGTTCCATAATAACTGATAGGGCATCTGATTAAATGTGGCAGACTGGACAAGTGTATTTGTCTTTGCTGCTTCCTATAATCTTACAAGGACAATAACAAAATGAATATAAACTCATAAGAACAAAGAATAGGAAAGGAAAAGGCAGTAGGTAAGCATTGCCAAAATTTTAGGACTGACAAGATATGGAAACAACCTGAATGTCCATCAGTGGATAAATGGACAAAGAAATATGGTGCACCCATGCACACACAGTAGGACATTGTTCAGCCATAAAAAGAAGTAAACCCAGACATTTGTGACAACATGTGTGAACTTTGAGAATATTATGCCAAGTAAAATAAGCCAGAGAGAGAAAAACAAATATTAAGTGATCTCATTTTTATGTGGAATCTTAAAAAGTTGAACTCATAGAACCAGAGAGCAGAATGGTGGTTTTCAGGTGCTAGGGTGTGGGGTAGGGGTGGGAGCTAGGGAGATACTGGTAAAAGGGAACAAACTTTCAGTGATAAGATGAATGACTTCTGGGAATCTAGTATCCAGCGTGGTTTGAACCAAATAACACTGTGTGGTATACTTGAAACTTGGTAAGAGTATATATTAAGTGTTAACACACACACAGAGGTAGCCATGTGAGGTGAGGGATGTATTCATTAACTTGATTGTGGTAAGCATTTCAACATATATAAACATACCAAATTATCACATTGTAAGCCTAAAATATACACATATTCTATGTCAATTATATCTTGAAAAAACAGGAAAAATAAATAAATAACAAGTTCTAAAAATAATTAGAACTATGGCTACCCAATATGGCAGCCACTAACTATGTGACTATTTAGATTTAAATTAAGTGAAATTAAATATGATTTTTAAAATTCTGTTATTCAGTGTTATTAGCTATGTTTCAAGTGCTCAATAGCTACATGTGGCTACCATGTTGGGAGGCACAGATGCAGAATGGTTCTGTCATGGCAGAAAGCTCTACTGGACAGAGCTGTTTGAAGGATGGCAAGTAGATGGATGAACAGGAGCTGGGTTAGGTTCCAGGTTGTTCTGCTGGGCAAAGTGCCTACGTGGGTGTAGTGGGTTGAATGGTGGCTCCCCCAAAAGATTCATCCACATCCTAATTTCCAGAACTTCTGAATGTGATCTCAATAGAAAAAATAGCCTTTGCAGATGTAATTAAGTTAAGGGTCAGGAGATGAGATCATCCGAGACTATTGGGTGGACCTAAATCCTTGTAAGAGACAAGAGGAGGGGCCGTGTGAAGGTGGAGGCAGAAGTTGGCATTAGAGAGCCGTGCGCCAAGGGGCGCCTGGAGCCATCAGAACCTGAAAGAGGCAAGGAAGGATCTGCCCCTGAGCTTTCAGAGGGGCCCTGCCCATCCCTCAGTTTTGGATTTCTGGTCTCCAGAACTGTGAGGGAATACATTTCTGTTCTTTTAAGCCATCAAGTTTATGATGATTTTGAAAATAGCAGCCATAGGAAACTAATACATGTGGGAAGACCAAAAGACTAAATATTTATTAAATGCAGAGTTTGAACCAAAAAGTCTCCAGCCTGAGAGAAACTGGGCATATAGGAAGGCAGGAGTAAGGTGCCTTCCTGTGAGACTCTGAGAGTATGACTTTAATCCAGAAAGGGGAATTTATTAACAGAGGACAGTGGTATCTCACAGATCATAAAGGTATTTCTCAGAGAAGAAGGTTTTACATGGGGCATGCAGCTCAAACTTTGGCTTCTATACCCTCCTCCCCTGCCCCTAGTCTCAAGGTCATCAGATCTGTCTTGTCCCTGAAGGCAGAGGGATAGTAGGTATTATCTCTGGTGTGGACTGAGGCACCAACTGGCCTCCTCCCCTGTGCACTTAGTTCCATGAATGTCTATTTCTCCCTCTCTAGTTGTAGAGAAATTTTTGCATTGTTCCCGATTCCTTTGTGCTCTGCTTCATTCCCTTCACTCCTCATAGACTGATTTCCCTCACTCTGTAGGTGAGGTTCGCCACTGAAATGCACAGAACAAGATTACCAGACTGATCCCGAGGAGCAGCCTTTAGCTTGTAGGGGACAGACAAGGCGGTCTGTGACATTCCTCCTTTATTCAGGCCTTTTGGCTCTTCAGAATTCTTGGCTCTTCTGGGGAGGATCTTTTAGGGGAAGATTCAGGTTTAATAAGGCACAAGACTTTATTATTTGGGGAGAACTGTTTAAGAAAAGGAATTGAAACTTAGAAAATAGAAATAGTTTAAATATTATTTTCAATATCTTGAGGCTGCATACCTTTTGATTTCTTCTTCATGTGACATTAATTTTTAAATATTTATAGAAATGATATTTCTATAAATAGAGGAAATGGAAAAACAGTTCTTTTTCTAGCATGCTGCTTAAAAGTTTTTTCTGTTATTGATGATTTAGAGAAGTTTATTTTTAGCTTCACAACTCATTATTGTTAGTATACATTTTTAGTATTGTTGTCAAATGTGAGAAAATGCCAAGTTTCATATATGAGCTGCTATAAACATACTTGCTATTTAATGTATTTGCATCCTACAAAAATATACAGATATAGTATAGATTCTATACAGTGTTTTTCCAAACATAAAATGAAAATATGGGTGTTATAAGTTGGTATACTGTATTATTGAAAATATTCTTTAATATGAGAAAAATTCCTCCTGGCAAAGTATCAATGAGAACATAATCTGTTTATAATTTAATAGAACTCATGATTGGAAGAAGTTTTTTGGATTAACTTTTAGTTTACACCTTCAACAAATGGTGTTGGGAGATCTGGACAGCTAGATGCAAGAAAATGAAAACCACCAACCTATAGCACACACAAAAATAAACTCAAAATGGATAAAAGACTTAAATATAAGTTACGACACCATAAAAGTCTTAGAGGAGAACATAGGAAAATCTCAGATATTCCATGCAGCAGTACTTTCACCAATATGTCCCTTAGAGCAAGGGACATAAAGGAAAGAATAAACGAACAGGACTACATCAAATTAAAAAGCTTCTGTATGGCTAAAGAAAACATCAGCAAAAGGAAAAGGGAACCAAACATATAAGAATATATTTGCCAATGATACCTCGGACAAGGGTTTGATCACCAAACTATATAAAGAACTCAACTTGACTCCACTCTAGGAAGACAAATAATCCAATTAAAAAATGGGCAAAAAGACACTTCTTAAAAAATGGACCTGAAAAGACACTTCTCCAAGGAAGACATACAGAAGGCCTGAAGACAAATGAGAGGATGCTTAGCATCACTAGCAATCAGATGAAAATTAAAACCACAATGAGATACCACTTCACACCAGTCAGAATGGCCATCATCAACAAATCAACAAACAAGTGCTGGCAAGGTTGTGGAGAAAAGGGAGCCCTACTGCACTGTCAGTGGGAATGCAGACTGGTGACGCCACTGTGGGAAACAGTATGGAATTTCCTCAAAAAACTAAAATGGAACTGCTTTTTGACCCAGTGATTCTACTGCCGGGATTATACCCTAAGAATCCTGAAACACCAATCCAAAAGAACCTATGCACCCCAATGTTCATAGCAGCACATTTACAATAGCCAAGTGCTAGAAGTAACCTAAGCACCCACCAGTAAATGAGTGGATCAAAAAAACTGTGGTACATTTACACAATGGAATACTACACAGCAGAAAGAAAGAAGGAGCTCCTACCCTTCGTGACAGCATGGATGGAACTGGAGAGCACTATGCTAAGTGAATAAGCCACAAGGTGAAAGACAAATACCATATGATCTCAACTATAAGTGGAACATAATCAACAAAACAAAAAAGCAAGCAAAACATAACCAGAGACGTTGAAATAAAGAACAAACTGACAGTAACCAGAGGGGAAGGAGAAGGAGGATAATGGAGAGAGAAAGGGAAGGGATGTCAAGGAACATGTACAAAGGACCCATGGACAGAGCCAGAGTGGGGGAAGGATTGAAGGTGGGAAGTGGGGGTGGGTGGGGTGGGGGAAAGTGGTGACAGGATAATGGAGGTAACTGTACTTGAACACACAATAATAAAAAATAAACAAAAAAAACCTTTTGGTTTACAGTTATTATTTCTCCTCCATTACCTACATACTTCGATCACTGGGCACTGCAGGACCCACCCACTTACACAGCAATGCGACCGTGGATTTTGGAGTTGGCATGGTGGCAGTGGGAGTAGTCTTCCTAGAAGCCTGTCCTACATTGGGCCGGCTGGCAGTTATCTAACTATACGTGAGAGTGGCTATGAAGCACATAACTGCATCTCATGAAATTTAAACCAAATGTGTTTCCAAACTCTACTTCCTCTCGTAGCTGGATCCCAAAATAACCATAGCCACTCCTATTGCAATTGGTTGGTTAAGACCAGTTTCTCTCTGCTCCCACATCTGTATGAAGAAGACAGTGGAATGGAAAGAACACTGGATGTAATCAACCAGTAGCAGTTAGAATATTTTACTTTTGAAAATGTTACAAAAACATAATCACGGCACATAGGACATTGCTAGGGCACCTCCCAGGACCATGGAATTACCGAGGAGCCTGAAACTTCAGACTCGTTAGCCTCGCAGCAGATCTGCTTTTCTACACACGGTCTGGTGTCTGTGCGGGGTCAGGTTTTACAGATCAAATTAATTCAACCACTTCTCTGGAGAGCTAGCAGTAGTCGGGAGATTATAAGAGGATTGACCCAAGAGACACATTTCCTTATTAAATCTGTTCCTCTAATTGGCAAAAATTAAGTTCCTCCTTTTCATCCTGACTTTCAAAGTAGATGAATGACAGTTTTGATTGTAAGTAAACATAAGGGAAGAGTGAATACCAAAGTGGTTTCAATTAATAACTTCACCAAATCTTATACTGGCTCTTAGAGCTTTCTTCCCAATCAATATTAGGCCTCCATTGTAACACTCACCACTTTACCTAGCATGCTTACCCCCATTGTTCGTGACCTCATAGTTCTGTTTTCATGTGAAAGGTTGGGGCAGAGATACGTGGTTGATTTTAACCTAGGTATCAACACAGCGGGTCCTGCCACACTTTACTTGTGTGTATCAATACGCAGAGAAGTACGTTATTGAATGGAGAACATCTGCAAAGTTTACTATCTTACCTAATTAGAAAATGATCATTTTTTTGGATCAAGTGAACTTTCTGGTACTACCCACATCCAGGATTCCATAATTCTGTGAATCCAAGATACCATACAAGCCTGTGGTTCCAATCTACAAGTTCAGTTGTTGAAGATTATGTAAAACTTCACCTACTTCTGCAGCCTCCTGGCTCAGGATTTTAGCTATACCTGGTGTAGGATGTACAAATAGAAGAATATAGTATCTCTTTCTTAAAGGCAGGAGGTGTTGTCTGCTGTGCTGGGCATCTGTGATCATCTTGGGGAGGTTAAAAAAGCCAAACAGCCCCTCCATGTGCTCTGGAAGGTCATCCAACTCAGGTGCCAAGAGAGGCAAAGAGAAAGCAAGTCTGGGAAGTTTCTGAGTGTTCAGTGACTCTTCTCTAGGTGTGTGATATAAAATAAGTCGCTAACCCCTCCAAAGCTAGGCACATAATGGGGGTGGTTGTGAGAAAGAAGGAAATAAAAGGGGTAGGGTGAGCTGATACTAGTTCAAGTTCATGTTTATCTTTTTAAGGTCCAGTACAGGCATGGGCAAGATAGAGAAACCGAGAGGAAAGTTTAGGGGGTAGTCATATTAAAGCTTTATGTGTGTGTGGATACAGGGTGGGGCCAAAGTATGTTTTGTGTTATAAGTACATGAAACAGTTTATTCTTGCAGTATTATTTATCATTGTATTATTTGCCATATGACTAACAGTAAACCTACTTTTGTCCCATCCTGTATATATGTATAGATACACATATGCATAATATATAGTTATCCATAGGCCCCTAATAATGTCAAGAAGAAAAGTCATGCAAATTCTGGCTACTTGGAGTCTCTTCTGTATGACCTGGAGAGTAGAGAATATTGACAGCATCTGATTGGACAAGCACCTTTCACTTCCTGGCGCCAGCAGCAGAGCTGAGTTCTGTGGGCACTGGGCAGGTTTGGGCCCAAGGGCATCGCTAACTGTGCTGGGAAGGTGCTCTTTGCCCTCAGGAGCTTGGAGCACCCAGGGGCTGCTGGTTTCTCAGCCTTTTAGGGATTTCAGTTCAACCTTGATTTCCCCAAACAACACCAGCCTGGATGAACCTGGATCTCTTAATGTTACTTTATTTTTATTCTGATCTTGCAATTATTTTTAAAAATTATATTTAAATGTCTACTCCCTCATGTGCATCAGCCACCAGAAATCAGTGGAAAGTTTTCCTGGAGACATCTGAGGTTTGCGATTCATCACCGAGTTCTGACTGGACATGTTCCCTTTCATTTCCCGGAAAAGCCCTTGTCCAGTTCCCTCTCGTAAACTGTTTAAGCACAGCTCTGCCTAAAATGTTGGGTTTTCTTCCTTTGGGAAAAAGACACTCAGTTAAAAAGTTAAAGAACTTCATTTTAATGCTGTGGTCACTTTTTAAAAAGTTGTTTAAATTTAAATGTATTTTTGCTATTATAGTCCTCTATGTCCTGGCTGTCATTTGCCAAAAATGATTTATTTTTTGATGGAACAAGATTTGGAAAGGCAATTAAAAGTACTCTCCAGACAGGTCACTAGCAAAATTTACACATTGTATAACTTCTTTAAGTTTTATAATATTTACTGCAAAAACACAAGTGCTTAATATGCCTTAATATGCAGGTTGAGCAGCCTTTTGTTTGGCGTGGCCTGGGAAATCAGGCTGGTGGTGGATAACGAGTTTCATTGTTACACTGAGAGAGCGAGACATCTCTATAACAGGCTAAGATGAACTCTTCCATTAGAGCCTTTTTGGTCTTGTTTCTGAGCATTTTGTGTTACTTTTATAATTAGTTTCAAATTTAATCCTATAAAATTTGACAAGGAAGAGAAAAGAGGGAAAGTTCGCATTTGCAACCGGAGGGTTTTTAAGCTATTTAGCACAGACCTTTGATAATACGTGGAGGCGCATCCCAAATGAAGAATATGCAGGCTTATAGTCATGCTGTGGCTGTGGAATCACACTTGCTTCCCCCCAGAACGCGGTAAATGACTTTGGCTGGGTATTGAACTACATTTATTCTGTTGTATAAAAGTTCTTAATATTACCTGGCTACTACACATCAGTGGATTGAGCACGGGCTGAGAACCAAAGGGTCACTGGTTCGATTCCCAGTCAGGGCACATGCCTGGGTTGCAGACCAGGTCCCCAGGGCGGCCACGTGAGATTCAACCACACATTGATGTGTCTCCCCATCTCTTTCTCCCTCCCTTCCCTTCTGTCTAAAAGTAAATAAATAAAATATTTTTTTAAAAAAAAGCACAGTTGAAGTAATAAAAAAATAAAAAAAATTCTTAATATTAGTGGAATATACCGTGAGAGGAGGTGGCCTAACAGACAAGGAACGAAGAGTCTTAATATGTACATTAAGAATTCTTACCAGTCAGTAAGGCAGAGATAAATGCTCCATTAAAAAATGATGTGTTGGCCGTGGCCAGTGTGGCTCAGTTGGTTGGAGCGTCGTCCAGTACACCAAATGTTGGCGGTTCCATTCCCCTGTCAGGGCATGTACCTGGGTTGAGTGTTGGATCCCCAGTCAGGGCACATATGGGAGGCAACCAATTGATGTTTCTCTTTCACATCCATGTTTCTCTCTCTCTCTCTGCCCCCCTTTCTGTCTCTTTAAAACCATAAGAATATTAAAATTTTTTAAAAAATGATGGATTGATGGATATCAATCATTATAAAAGAATAATACATGGTTAATAAATATAAAAATAAATATTTAATTTTATTAGTAATCAGCAAATAAAAATAAAAACAAAGTGAGCCCTGGCTGGTGTGGCTCAGTAGACTGAGCACCGGTCAGGGCACATGCCTGGGTTGCAGGCCAGGTCCCTGGTTGGGAGTGTGTGAGAGGCAACCAGACATTGATGTTTTTCTCCCCCTCTTCCTACTTCCCTCCCCCATCTCTAAAAATAAATAAATAAAGTAAAAAAAAGAAAACAAAGTGAGATGTCACTAAACCTGTTAGATTCGAAGAGATGAAACAGAATGATATCCATTGTTAGTGAAAGCAAAGGGAAAACAAACTTTATTATATATTAGCAGGGTGTGACAATCCCTATAGCTTCCAAGAGAGCAATATAAGGTACACATAAGAAAATCTTTCAACAATCCCATTTCCAGATTAATCTCAAAGAAATAACAGGACAAGTCCAAGAATGTTAATAGTGGCTTTAGAAGCAACTAAAAGTTCTCTTTTTTTTTGACTTTTTTTAAATTTTTTGTTCAATTACAGTTATTTGCATCCTCTCCCCTCCCCTCCTCCCTTCCCCTCCAGCCCCACCTCCCCCGCCAGCCTCCCTCCTCCCCCTCAGTCCTGTCCATGTGTCCTCTACAGTGATTCCTGTAAACTCTTCTTCCCATTGTCCCCTCCCCTCTCTCCCCTGTCTATTGTTAGACTGTTCTTAATTTCAGTGTCTCTGGTTATGTTTTGCTTGCTTTCTACTTTTGTTGGTTATGATCCGGTTAAAGGTGAGATCATATGGTATTTGTCCCTCACTGCCTGGCTTACTTCACTTAGCATAATGCTCTCCAGTTCCATCCATGCTGTTGCTCCTTCTTCCTTTCTGCTGCGTAGAATTCCATTGTGTAAATGTACCATAGTTTCTTGATCCATTCATTTGTAGATGGGCACTTAGGTTGTTTCCAGCACTT